>JBBHKE010000867.1:192055-207881 GCA_037447655.1 Zygnema cylindricum
AGAGAGGGAGAGGGAGGGAGAGGGAGAGAGAGGGAGGAGGGGTATTAGAGGTGGCGGTAGGAGGGGATGGAAGAGAGTGAGAGAGGGAGAGGGAAGGGTAGTCTGAGAGGTGGCGATAGGAGACGATGGAGAGGGGAAGGGAGAGGGAGAGAGGGAGAGAAGGTAGGGGAGGATGGGGGGGGAGATTATGGGGAGGAGGGAGAGAGAGGGAGAGGGAGGGAGAGGGAGAGAGAGGTTAGAAGGAGAGGTTGTGGATGATGGAGAATGACAGTGTGTGTGTGTGTGAGAGAGAGAGAGAGAGAGAGAGAGAGAGAGAGAGAGAGAGAGAGAGAGAGAGTGAGAGAGAGAGAGACTGCCCACTTGTCATTGACATGTCTGAGTCCCACAATCCCGGCCAGTAGCGAGAATGCCACAATAGGGAGGAAGATGGCCTGAAGCGCTCGCACCATCAACTCCCCGGGAAATGCTGTAAAGTTTGTTAAAAAAACATGAATAAATGTATTAGTGAATATGGAATGGATATATATATATATGATACAGTACATATGTAAGGGATGCATGACAGTGTCATTGAATGGATGAATGAAGGAATAAATCTACAAATGTATGAAGAAATAAATGTACAAACGGATAAAGGATAAATTTTTGAATGAATGATTGAACTAATGAATAAGAGGATAGATAAAGAAATAAATCGAAAAATGTGTAATTGGATAGTTAGATGAATTGATAAATGGATACATGCATAAATAAGAAAATGAATGTAATGAATCAAAGTTTAAATGTATAAATGAGTTAATGGATAAATGAACAAATATTTTATCGATTTTAGGAAGGAAGGGATGAATGAATTTATGATAAAATGGAGAGATGAGTAAATGAATGAATGATTGCATGAATATGGATAAATGAATAAATTTAGTAACTTATGGATATGAATGAAGGAAAAATACTTATGAAAGAAAAAAAATGAATGTAAAGCTCAAATAGACAATAATTATTCACAAATATTGTGAAACACAGTTCTCCTTTCTCCCTCTCTCCCTCTCTCCTCTCTTCCTCTCTCCGTCTCTCTCTTTCTCCCTCGAGATAGATACATAACATAAGAAAGAAAAAAGAAAAAGAGAGAGGGAGAGAGAGAGAGAGAGAGAGAGTACAAATGTGTAAAGATACTCTTATTATTTCCTTACCTATGTGATTTATTGCATTTTGCGATAAATTGAACCGTCGCAATCCGATCCCGAGACCGATTCCGACCGCGACGCTTCCAAAAGTCCAAATAAATAAAAGCTAAAATTAAATATTTTAATATAAGAAACAAAGAATATATAGTCAAATTTAGTTAGAAAGACAAAAGAAAGATACTCAAATTTAGTTGGAAAGACAAAGAATAGAAGTCGAATTTAGTTAAAAAGACAACAAAATGCTAGTCAAATTTAGTGAAAAAACCAAAGAAAAGATAGTCAAATTTAGTTGAATATGAGTCAAATTTAGTTAAAAAAAAAAGGGTTGAAGGATGGTCGAATTTAGTTGAAAATGGTTAAGAAAGAGCCAAATTTAGTAATGATTGTCTAAAAAGATAGACAATTTGAGTTCAGAATTATCAAAAGACGGTTAAATTATGCTAAAACTTGCAGAGGAAAAGAGTAAAGGTCTCCAAATTTGAAAAAAGCTCTCAAGCTAAGGAAAAAGATTTTAAGAAAAGAGAAAAGTTTTAAAGGTTTTTTTTCGTTTTTCTTTTAATCTCGTTTTTTACTCCACACAAAAAATTGCAATAAGGCATTGTATATCACATTAAAAAATAATAATAATAATAATAGCAACAAAAAATTAAATATCTAATTAAAACAAAGATCCGGTTAAGTAAGGAAATTATGTAAAAAATGTCCTTTGTGAAAAAAAAAAAATCTTTAAGGTAAAGTTTTTTACCATGACAAGTTGAATTTTACGTAAATTTTCGTTTTAACTTAAAGATTTAAAAAAACAATAAATTTAATTCCATTCCTTCCTTCCTTTCCGTCCATCCATTCCCTCCATAAGACCCCTCCTTTCCTCCTTCCTTCCTTCCTTCCCTCCTTCCTCCCCCTTCCCTCTTCCTCTTCTTCCTTCATCCCCCTCTTCCCCTCTCCCTCTTCCCCTCTCCCCCTCTTCCCCCCTCCCCCTCTTCCCCTCTTTCCCCCTTCCCCTCTTCCTTGATTCTCCTCTTCCTCTCTTCCCCTCTTCCCCTCTCCCCTCGTCCCCTCGTCCCCTCTTTCCCCCTTCCTTATTCGCCCTCTTCTCTTCCCTTCTTTTCCCCTCCCTCTCCCCCTCTTCCCCTCTTCCCTCTTCCCTCTTCCTCTATCACACTCTCTCCTTCGTCCCCTCTCCCCTTCCCCTCCCCTTCTTCCTCTCTCTCTCCTTCCCTCTCCCTCAACTTCAAACCTTCAAACCTCAAAATTTGTGCAAACATAAACCCAAATTAAAATAAAATGAAAAATGTGAACTGATTTACGGAAAACTGTAAACTGGTTCCATGTACCTGTTTCTGTAAAAACGGTTCGAATGCTTCGTTTCTCCACCATTTTCTGAAACTCAAAAGTCCTCCTCTCTTCTCTCCCTCGCTCACACTTTTCGGAAACTTTCCCGCGCTCGTCGAACTTCTGAACGAGCGACCGCTACTCGCCGATAAGTTTTTCTCGATAGCCGCACTTTCCATTTTACTTTAAAATTGTCTCGTTTATATATTTTTTGTTTTTTGTTTTTTGTTTTTTGTTTTTTGTTTTTTGTTTCTTTGCTTCTTTGTTTTTTTGTTTGTTTCTTTACATGTTTTTGTTTTTAAGCTGCTTTTTGTCTTGTCGAAGAGGTTTTGTTTTTTTTTAACTGTTTTGGGTTCGATGGTTTGAACCTTTTTTGGGAATGGTTTTAAAGTTTTAAATTTTGAAGTGCAAGTCTTTTCCAGATGTGGAACTTTTTCCAAGAGGAGAGAGAGAGAAGGAAGAGACAGAGCAAGAGGAAGTACAGGAAGAGAGAAAAGACAGAGCAGGAAAGAAAGGGAACACGAGAGGGAAATAAAGAGATTGTGTGTGTGTGTGTGTGTGTGTGTGTGAGAGAGAAGTGAGAAAAGAGGAGAGAGAGAAGAGAGAGAGAGAGAGAGAGAGAGAGAGAGAGAGAGAGAGAGAGATTAACTATGGACGGAAACAGAGTAAACAGTCACCTGTAGAGGTTTCCACAAAATCCAAAATTGATCTCAGAAGTTCTTCTCTCAAATTTCTTTCTAAACTTAGAAGGAAAGCGAAAGAAAGCCAAAGTTTTTGCTCCATTAAAAAAAAAAAAAACAAAAAAATATATATATAAAAAGTTTGCTTTTACTGCGAGAACTTTCGAAGTATAATTTTTAATACTTAGGGAATCTCGAATTTAGGTTTTTCCCTTATCTTCGAGTCTCCGCGTTGTCTCGCAGGGAGGAGGGAAATAGAAGAGAGAGAGGAGAGAGAGGAGGAGAGAGAGGAGGAGAGAGAGGAGGAGAGAGAGGAGGAGAGAGATTAAACAGGTATGACAGAAACAAAGTGGGAAGAAGGGAGAGAGAGAGAGAGAGAGAGGGGGAGAATTTCAAAGTAATGATGTGAGAGAGGTGTGGGGGAGAGCGAGAGAGAGGGAGAGAGAGGGAGAGATGGAGTGAGGCGGGAAAATGATGTATGCATCACTTTCGTATTGTACGATTTGACATCCTCTTCCACCTTTTCCATCATCTTGAGATTCGCCGGTTGTACTTTAAAGTACAGAAGGTACAGTGTCACATACGGCAACTATACTTATTTGTACTTCTTTATACAAAATTCGAAGTTTGGAAGCGTGAGCGAAATCGGCGGTACGCAAAGGACAAGATCTGATCGTACATTTAAATTCTCCAATACACAGTTTCACGGTCCAATGAGATCGAATCAGACAAAAATATGTAGCGTTGCGGTCCAATAGAAAACGCCGCTGTTTTTCCACGCAGGCTCTAGTACCGTACGTGATGTGCGAATTCGGAATGTTAACGGATTCTCATATTCGTTTTTAGGACATCGTCTAACCACGTCAGCATACGAAAACGAAAGTGAAAACAGCTAATACTGTTGAAACGTCAAACACCTTTTGCAGCTTTTGATTTCTGAGCAACAATAAATAGCGGACTGATCGAGTGGTTGATAACAATCGTATCAGTAACCAGCAAGCTAAACTTTATGACCGTCGATTGGTACAAGAGCGGTCTAGATTTCATTCTTGACTTGCTCGGAAGTTTGTGTCCATTATTCTTCACTAATAAACAGTTTAAGGGCTGTATTGCACAGAAAAGGCTTACAAACTACGCTTTTTTATGTTGCCGGACAGTTTGCTTCTGAAAAGCATAGACATCCCGTTCTAACTTACATTATAGTTAGATGTTAATTGCCGCTCTGTCCGTTTTGCCTCACTCCACTTGTCTTCTCCTTAGATTTCTTATGCGCTTCACTTATGTATCGGCTTGCTCACCCTTCACTTTTAGGCAAGCTCTGTTGCAATTTTAGTCAACCTATAGAGGAGCAAAGTGTCCCACCGCTCTATTCCTTGCAGAGGTGGGTGTACAACAACATACGATATGGTTCAACCCGCAATCGCTGTAGGGGGTAGTGAAGCAAGATACATGTCAAACGCGAACATTCACATGTTTTCTCGCCACGTTCTCGATCTAAGGCTTTACGTTGTTAGGATTATTGGGAGAATCGGCGAATAGGCCGAAATCATGTTTTTTGTTTGATGTGCAAAATCGGTCGTCCGCGGATTTGTTGATGTTTTAGTTCATGTGGCGCGATTCGATTTTGTGTATGGTTTCGCGATTTGCATCGGAGTACTTTTGGTTCGTTCAATATACCGTGGTTATGTACCAACCGCTACATATATTATTTATGTATAATGGTTCAGTTTGGTTTTGTCTTGAACGGTGACTGTGTTATTTAGTGCGCTGTACGTGTCTAGTTCGTTTTAGTGCGCGTCACTTTGTTTTGGCGCTTGAATGTTTTTATTAGGCGCACGTCCCCATGTGGACTACGGCGCCCTCGTCTGTTCTTAGTTAGTGGAGTAAGTGGTCGTGAGTTCTCGGTGTTAAGAAGGTATATTGGCGTGTGTTACTATTAGTTTAGTATGCAGTCTGGTGAGATGCACCATGTGTCTTAAGGAGTGACACATTAAGATGTAGAGAGAGAAGAAGACTTAAGGAAGGAGGAAAGAACTGTGAAGGAGAGAGATTGTATCGAAAAGCTTCGGCTTAATATATTGATATTCGGTCGACATGATTTCTTGTGAGCTTTGACTGTTTTGTTATTTAAAGAATGTTTTTTAAGCTTCCGTTGTGAGATCAATTTTTATTGTGAGCATTTTTGTGAGCACTTTATCGATTCTTAATTAGTGGTAACTGAGCTCTTGATCGATTTTTAACACACTTTTAGGCAAGCTCTGTTGCATTTTTAGTCAACCTATAGAGGAGCAAAGTGTCCCACCGCTCTGTTGCTTGTATAGAGGGGAGTGTACAACAACATACGACATTGTTCAACACGCAAACGTTGTAGCGGGTAGTGAAGCAAGATACATGCCAAACGCGAACAGTCACATGTTTTCTCGCCACGTTCTCAATCTAAGGCTATACCTGGCCCTTGTGTGGATATTATGTTTTTTCTCGGAACGTAGAGAACACCAGGTGACCTTATCCTCACATAACCTACATGACGCCATGTTTGCTCACTAGCAACATGACATATTGGTGTGCGGCTTTGGATGCAACAACTTGTAGAGAACGCGACTACAAGCGTTGAGTCCTAGCTGACAACTTTATACCATTTGATTTATATATCTTTGGGACCGTAGACTAATCCTTCGACAAATTATTGCGTGCTTGCACTCGATGATCTTTTAAAGCAAGAGGACATGACAACAATCCCGTTGTTCTTGTATCGATTTTTTACCAACAATGTATCTTCGTCACCATTCAAAGTTCTCAAACTTCGCCTCTTATTCGTTAACGCACGGTGGTCAATACCAAGCAAGGACGGAGAGACTTCCCTCGTGAACACGCGGAGCATATATACGATATTCGTGCTTTTGACCTATTGTGTGGCGTAGTCTTATGCTTTTGGTCGTTGACCCGCTTTCTCTTTTCTAATCAATGTATAGGGTAGTTTTTGTTGCTCGTATAGTTTAGTATTTATTTTTCTTTTTATTTTTCCAAATTTCAATCGCATGCGTTTAGTATTGTTTATTGTTTGAATTGTTTTTAATCCTTATTGTTTCAACCATCTAGTACATTAATGGTTTAACCATCACATTTTTAATAATAGAGTATTCAAATGTAAAAAAAATGTAATTCATGCAACGATAGAGGGGTCAAGATAATCTCTTTCGAAATGACATTGTTTAATAATTGCGAAGGCTTAAGACAAAAGTTAACGAGTGAGAAAAAGCTACAAAGTGAATCCTTATTATTGTTACTGATACTAATTCGGCGCCCGTAAAATAAGACCCTTAAACCTAAAATAGAATTATAACTCTTTTTTCCTTCACCTAAACTATTTGACTAGTGTGAAATTAGAGATGGAACGTTCCCTTAGTGGAAACGAGTTGTGTCATAAGTGGCGTCATGGACACCAGAGTGCATCAAAATAGTCTCATTTTTGTCCAATACCTTTTTTTGTTTTGGTTTTCTTTCTTGGATTGTGATATAACTCGCTTACCATTTGACCGAAAAATGGACTCGCTTCCCATTTGACAAAAAAAGGCAAAGAACCTATAAGCAGTAACACGTTTTGGACTAAAATGTGGAAAATTTAGTGTTGTGTATCGGTAAGGATTTTCCGATAACCGATATGGGCCATTTTTCGGGGACCCGATAATCGATATATTGGTACAATATATCGCTATCGGTCTTATCGCCGATAAGTAGCCGATAATATGCCCGTGACGGCTGCCAACGTCTACAATCTGTGGTTCTCCAAATTGTTCGTGAGAGGCGGCGAGTCCGAATTGATGTGGCGCCCTTAGAGATTTTTCACGTTTTCGTGAAATGGCATCGGAATCTTCAGATCCCCTGAAATGAAGAAATCCGTACTGAACAGAACCTGACAAAACGAAACAAATATACTTGATGGACGCAAAAAGACAAAATATACCGAAAAGTGTCTTTTTTGTCGTCGCTTGAAAAATTACTACACGTGTGTATACGAGTTATTATTTGATTAGCAGAAATGCTTTGTTTTAAAAAACATCGTCCCTATTTTTTGAAGAAAAGTTTGAAGATGACGTTTTTTGGCATGGCCGTGGGATAAGAGCACAAGACGACAACATGTAGTACATTTATATTCGACGATGACGCAAAATGTACTTCTCCTTTTTTCTATTTTTTTGTACGGTTGGCACTTACGCGGTGCTATGCTAAGTATTAGAGGAAAACGACAGAAAAAAACCCTTACTTAGTCACATGGAGACGCATCCTAACACGTTTTGGACTAAAATGTGGAAAATTAATTTACCGGCTACTTAACCGCCGAAAACTGCAGTACGGCGTCAGTTTTGTTCACGCATGCGAAGACTTCGCACGCTTAAAAGCCACAATAATGTTCTTCCCAACGTCTGAAACAGGCCATGATTCTATAACAAGAACAAGTTCCACGTGTTTCTAAATGATCCACTTAAAGGCTACATTAAACAGAAAATATAAAACCAAGTAGTCAGAAATTGGGAGCAGCTAAATTAGTCCTGATAGCCGTACTATAATTAGTGAACTACCACGTGTATCCCTTCCTCCAATGGAACTTCGACGTTGTGTTTTATACTTTTATTTCTGTTTCATCAGGTGGCCAAAAAGCGTGATTTTGATCCAAAGGTACAACACTCGACAGCTGTCACATCTACATGGAACTGCACATGTATCGCAAAAAGCCGTTGACGAAACTACCGAAACTAAACGACTCGTAAAACACCACGTGGCAAGGCAAGCTGAAGCGAAAAGACGCCGCGTCCTTAAAACGTCTCCGATATAACGAAATCGCAAATGTCGACAAAAAAGGAAACATCCCGGAAAGTGCTTTGACGTCGGTTTCAAGACAGCTCCCCAATTCCAAAAAGCGTTATCTTCAAGAAATCCAATCGGACGGCCCAAATCGGTTGCTGAAAACACAAGTCAAGATGGACCAATCAGCTGCAAGTGCTCCCCTCTACCAACACACGCCTTTCCACCTCCATCTACATCGATAAAAGGCAGAATTCTCATTCTCGTTATCTCAATTCACTCCAACTTTCCTCTCCACAATTCCCGCCAAGAATTTCATCCTAATTCCCAAAGCTACACCGTGAATCGCTATTAGCGTAATGAAATAGATAGCGTAATGAAACAATTAGCGTACTTTACGGTAAATTGTGTTTTTTCGGGTACACCATGATACTAATTTATCATGTACTCTAATTTGTAAACTGCTTTGTAAAAATTTTCAGCACATAATATGTCCACACTAAAACATGAATATGTACGAAACTGTTCAAATCGTACGCCGTCGCGTTTTTTTGACATCTGCGTATGCCGGAAAATATTTACGCAATTATATATTATTATATTTTATGTACTTTTAAACTTAAAAATGTACGAAATAGTACAGATCTGGCTGTCCGTACACCACACTATTTAAAAGGGAACTAAATTACAGTTATGAACCGCATTGAGCGGGGTACCTCAAATAACGTGCAAAAACATTTAGCGTACTTTATTCTATTTGAGAATTTGCCCCAAAAAAAGGGGTACCCCAATTAGCGTCATGTACGCTAATAGCGATTCGCGGTGTACCTTCTTCCTTCATTTTCCAGACTTTTTTTTCCAAAGTTTCCCCCAAAAATCTTACATGCTTCGAACCGTTCTGCGGTCAAAAACACCTAAAATCCTCTCTAATTCCGGTACGGGACTAATCTCCACCATGGATGTCCTTCCAAAGACAGCCGCTTGCACACACTCCCTCCACCATGGCCATCCCAGGAACCGTACGGAGCATGTACGGACAAATTCTTCTCCTCGTTTCCTCCGCCATGGCGGAAAAGACTACGAAAGCCATCACCATCGTTTCGGCCGTCATCACGGCCATGGACACAGGCGTGGGGAAGTCGTAGAGATACCGGCCGGCCACATTCTGACGGTCGTCAAAACTGCGCCGGAGGGTACGGAGAGTACGGAGAGTACCGGAGCGGTGTCTTCTGAGTTCGCTCGAATTGTACGGATCGGACGTCACGGGAATCCCGGAGGCCATGGACGGAGTTACGGACGTCACGGAAGTCCAGAAAGTCAAGAGGGTCACGGAGGTCACGGGCGTCACGGAAGTCACGCGCACGGAGGATTCCGCGGCGGGCATCGTCGCGGGGAAATTTCCGCCGGTTTGGTCGCCGGCGGAGAGACGGCCGGCGAGGCGGAAAAGATGACGGCCGACAGGATTTCCGAACGCGGCGCGGGCGGATGGAAAAGTCACGGGGAGCGTGACGGGCGTCACGGGCGTCACGGAAGCCGCGGAGGGCGCGGTATGCGTCACGTCACGAATGACGTCAGCGCACCGGTCGATGAACCGAATGTGGACGGAGGTGACGTCGGCATTAAGGAAGCATAGAGTCGGAGAAGCTTCCACGTGTCGGTTTTGTCGGTTTCGGTTCTGAGTTTCTGACTTCAAAGGAGGAAGGGTATTTGAAACGTGACGTCACGTCAGGTGACAGGGCGTGACATCAGCTACTGTATGATAAATAAAGAGGATGATTAGAAAACATTGATGACGTCAGCAACATTTATTTCGGAGAAGTGTTTTTTAGGACCGATGTGGAAGGGATAGATGGAGTTCTTTAAAATTCTGAAACGTGTCATATTCTGAATGAAGAGGTGTGAAGGAGCCAGGTTCATAAAAAGAAGAAAAGAAAAAAAAGGTGTAACAAAAAAAGGAAAAGAAAAGAATGATAGTGAAAGATAGTGAAAAATGATAGTGAGAGATTTGAAATGATAGTGGAGAAAAAAAGGAAAAAAGAGACTTGAAATGATAGTGGAGATGAAAAAAAAAAAAAACAAGGGAGACGTTAAGTGGTCCGGCTAGATTGGAAGGACTCCGTCTAATGTTAACCTGTTTTTTTATTTTAATTATTTAGTTTTTTTAAGATTATATTAGGATTTTTTTTGGGTACTTTGTGGGATTTGGTAGACACGTGTGTAAAAAGAGAAGGATTTGAGGAGAAGGCGGTAAATAGTGGAAAAGAGATTGCAAATAGAGAGAGGGAGAGAGGGAGAGGATTTGTATATCACATATATGTAATGTATATGAATTGGGATTTTGTCGAACTGTGTGATATTTTGGATGTATCTGGAAATATTCGGCAATTGACTTTCTCTGTCACTTAGTTTTTATTTATAAATATTTTATTTTCTATTCATGCCTTGGTATGCCTTCTCCTTCTTTTTCCCTCTCTCACCCCTCTCCCCCCTCTCCCCCCCGCTCCTCTCTATTGTTTTTTCTCTTTTGTGCTTTCAAAAGATCGGAATCTTTTTTTGTGCAACCAAAATATCAAAACATTCAGTTTCCGTTCCGTTACCTCTTACTGTCGATGCTTCGGTGTACTTCCTGTTTTTTTCATAAATAGTGAAACTGATTCTTTTCTCTCCACTTGTACCGGTCGGTCGGAATGAATGTTTTTCGTATAAAAATTGTTTCACGAAAAAAAGCTTTTTTTTTAAGGCAGCAATAGTCCTCTTTGATTTCCAAGTAAGACTGATTTGAAAGGAGTTTGGACAGAGAAGTGTAAGATTCTCCCCATCCCTCTCCCTCTCCCCCTCTCTCTCTCTCCCTCTCCCCCTCTCTCTCTCTCTCCCTCGCCTTCTCCCATCGCATCTTAATTCAAATTTAACTTTTATTTCAGCCCTTCTATTTGGCGTGTATTTCAAAAAATATTTGCTCATTTTCAATACTGCAAATTCCATATACTTTAAATGCTTCAATTATTTTGTTTGTAATTACTTTAACAACTTAAATAACTTTCAAATATGGCCTTAATGGTGTAAGACCATTGCATAATTTCATTGTTAACATTATTTAAATGGTGAAAATTAAAACATAGATGGAACGGTCGTCGATTTTTACTCGTGAAAAGTGTGTTGCCTTCGATGATTTTTGAACTATTGTCGCAATTTCAACGTCCATTGGTAAAAATAAAATAACTGTATGGGAATCTCTCGATTTGATTGATAAAAGAAAAAGTTTAAAATGTAAAAAAGTTCGTAGAAAATCTGTAGCATTACAGTTTATAACGTAACATAATATAACACAATTAATATAGAATCTTAAAATATATTATGATATAATTATACGTAGCATTAATGAGTTCACTAGATGGCATTCCAAATTGCATACTTCAGTATTACCGACGATGATATAATATAATATAATAATCATTGCATAATATAATATAATGAATATAATATAATACAATATAACATAGTATGGTAAAATAAAATATAAATGTAAATGTTATGTGTTCAGTGGTCAAAAGAGCGCACAAAAGGGGACTCCAAATAGAAAAACATACATTTAGTGTTTGCTTTCGTTACAATTGCCGCATTATGGCATATGGAACGAACAACCATACATTAAAAACTTACTTAAGACTAATATATTAAAGAACTACATACGGATTTTGCCTCCCCCTTTTCTTTTTCCATTTTTTGTTCTCACGTACTCAGATGGTTTCTAACCGTGCTCTTTTAATAAAGGCTTGCCCTGTTTTTCTTATTAAATAGTAAGGAGCCCTCTGACTTAGAACTTTGAGGTCTTAAACAGTACATTGAGTGTCTAGCATTTTATTTTATTGTTATGTACTTGTAAGTGATTTGTATGTACTATTCGCAATCTAGAGATTTTTTTTTGTATTTTTTTTTTTGTCGTAAGTAGGTTTACGTATATTATTCACGCGTAAGATTACCTTTACATCGTACCGCATTTACGGCTTCTTGGTATCTTCTTTTTTTATAAAGCCTCTTAGGCTTGTTTGTAAATTTAATATCAAAAAACAACTCAACGACACATCTTTCATCTTTGAATTTTTGTTTTTTATTTGTAACTTTCCATACAAACAACCTCATCCCAGCGAACATAAAAGAAAAAAAAGAAAGCAGAAAAATATTGGTTGCGCTTTGACCGTCGATATTCGATTTTCGATATTCAATATATCGAATATCATTTATCGCAACAAGGAACTGTCGATACACACACTACAAACACCTTTTACAGTTTTGTTTCCTGAGCAACACTAAATGGCGGACTGGTCGTGGATAATACTTATCATATTAGAAACGATTCAAGACGATATCTGGTACCATCGATTTTTACACGAGAAGTCTAAATTAATTCTTGACTTGCCAAGAATTTGTCGCCATTATTTTTTTCTTGAAAATCCACACAAAAAGCGGTACGGACTATGTTGCACATAAAAGGATTATGGACTACGCTTTCTTATGTTAGTGAACAATTTGTTTTTAAAAAGTATAGCCAAATGTGAGCTATCGGTGTGCCGTTTTGCATCGGTCCACTTGCCTTCTCTTTAGTTTTTTTTCGGTGTGTTGCTTACGTCTCGGCTTGCCGCACCCTCCGCTTTTAGGCAAGTCACGCTGCATTTGTAGTCAACCTATAGATGAGCAAAGTGCCATTTGCTCGGTTGCTTGTACGGTAGGGAGTGTACAACAACAACATACATGGTTCAAGATGCAATCGCGACGATTAATAACGACGCAAGATACATTATCAAACACGAAGCATTTTCTAGCCACGTTCCACAACTAGGGGTATACGTGGCCTTCTTGTGGATATCGTGCTACTATTATGTGACCTTGTCCTCACATATCCCACATGATGCCATGTATCCTCACGAGTAGCATTACATACTGGTGTTGCGATTTAGGAGGTAACAACCTCTAGTGAATGCGACTACAAGCATTGAGACCCGGCTGACAGTTTCATACTTGTTGATTTAAAGATACTCGCGACTATAAACTAATTCTTTGACAACTTTTTGCGTGATTGCGCTTGATATTTTTTTGAATCTAGAGGACCTACCAACAATTCCCTTATGCTACTGCCGGTTTTTTACCGACCATCTTTTTCTCTCACCCTTCAAAAGTTCCCAAACTTCCCCTCTTATCCACTAAAGCATGGTGATGAATATTGGGAGAGGATCGAGAGACTTACCTCCGCAACATGCGGAGCATATATACGATACCCCTACTTTTGACCTTTAGTGTGGCATAGTATTAGGCTTTACGTCGCTGACCCACTTTCTCTTTTGCAATCAGTGTATAGGGTACTTTTAATTGCTCGTATAGCTTGGTATATATTTTTCTTATTATTTTTCCAGCTTTCAATCATAGGCTCCTTGTTGGATTTCTGCGGAATCCGGGATGTGGTATGTCCCATCTTATGGAAAAGTTGAGCCCGCCAAGGCTCGAACATGGGGCCTTGACTTTGGCCGTCAACACACTATTCACTACGCCTCCAGCTCGATGTCGAGCCCGGCGAGTCCGTACGTGTTTATTATGGGAAGCCATGAGTATGGACGTACCATATTCTACCCCGTATTGGGCGAGAGCATCCATGTGCCAATCTAATACTTCCAACGTCGCTTAATGCTTGAAGTGTTTTTAGTCCTTAGAGATTTTGGTCTCTTAGCTTTAATGGTCGTCAACTGTTTTTCGCTTCAATCATCTCATACATTGATAGTTTAACCTTCGCGTTTTTGACAATAAAATCTTCAGATACTAACACGTTCTAAATCATGCATTGATCAGGGGTTCAAGATAATCTCTTTGGAAATGAAGTTGTTTATTAGTTGCAAAGGCTTAGGACAGGAGCCGATGGGTGAGAAAAAGCTACAACGCCAATCGAATTGGTGTTAAAAACACTAATTCGGCTCCCCTAAAAAAAGACCCTTAAACCTAAAATAGAATTATAATACTTGTTTCTCCTTCACCTAAAACTATTTGGCTAGTGTGAAAGTAGCGAAGAAATGTCCCCTTAGTGGACACGCGTTGCGTCATAAGTGGCACCATGGACACCAAAGTGGATCAAAATAGTCTCATTTGACTTTTTTTGTTTTTTTGGAATTTTTGAATTGTGATATCACTTTTGTCACCATTTGACCGAAAAAAGGACTTGGCTTCCAATTTGACAAAAAATGTCAAATAAACTATAATCAGTAACACGTTTTGGACAAAAATATGGAAAAATAATTCACCGGCTTCTTAACCGCCGAAAACTGCCGTACGGCGTCAGCTGTGTTCGCGCAAGCGACGAGTTCGCACGCGTAAAAACCACACTATTTCCCGACGTTTGAAATCGGCATTAATTTGTAGTGTTGTGTATCGGTAAAAAATTTATCGCGATAACACCGATACCGATAGTTATCGGTTATCGAACGGTCAGAGTTACCGATATATTTGTACTTTCTGTACTTTCTGTCTGGAGTACACGTGGCAAGTTTCCAGTGGATCCCAGGGAAGAAAGGGACAAACCCATGGCGTCGAATGTGAAAGGTACATCGTTTTAACTGGAACCGTACTAAAGCCGTACATATCTTATTCCGGCTATTGTACTTTCGGCTTGTACAAATGATCTGATTGGTAGGCACCTCAGGAGATAGGGGTTGTGAGTAGGGCGCGTGGGGGGAATAACACGTACAGTTGAGTGAACTGCCGTACGTTTATCTGTAAGTTCCGTACATATATCTCCGTACCTATATATCGATTATCGGCTTCCCGAAAAAAGGCCCATATCGGTTATTGGCAAATCCTTCCGATATACAACACTATTAATTTGTTACAAGAACAAGTTTCACGTGTTTCTACATGATCCACTTAATGGCTATATTAAATACAAAATAATAATCAAGTATGCCACGATTGGTGGCAGTTAAATTAGTCCTGATAGCCGTACTTTATTCGGTTAATTACCACGGTACCACGTGTATCTCTTCCTCCAATGGAACATCGACGTTGTGTTTTTTCTCTGTTTCATCAGTGGCTAGAAAACGTGATTTTGGACCAAAGGTACAACACTCGACAGCTGTCACATCCACATAGAACTGCACAATGTGTCGCAAAAATGCCGTTGACGAAATTGCCGAAACTAAACGATTCGTAAACACCACGTGGCGAGGCAAGCTGGAGCGAAAAGACGACGCGTCGCTTAAAACATCTCCATTATAACGAAATGTGGAATTTCGACGAAAACCGAAACATCGCGGTAAGTGAATTAACGTCACTTTCAAGATAGTTTCCCAATTCCAACGCGCGTTATCTTCGAAAAATCTGATCGGACGGCCCATATCGTTTGCTGAACCCACAAGTCAAGATGGACCAATCAGCTGCAAGCGCTCCCCTCTACCAACACACGCCTTCCCACCTCCATCTCCATCGATAAAAGCCAGAATTCTCATTCTCGTTATCTCAATTCACTCCATCTTCCCTCTCGACAATTCCTGCCGAGAATTCCATTCTAAAGCTACTTTCTTCCTTAATTTTCCAGACTTTGTTTTCCACAGTTTCCCCCAAAAATCTTACATGCTTCGAACCGTTCTGCGGTCAAAAACACCAAAAATCCTCTCTAATTCCGGTATGCGACAAATCTCCACCATGGATGTCCTTCCAAAGACAGCCGCTTGCACACACTCCCTCCACCATGGCCATCCCAGGAACCGTACGGAACATGTACGGACAAACTCTTCTCCTCGTTTCCTCCGCCATGGCGGAAAAGACGACGAAAGCCATCACCATCGTTTC
>JBBHKE010000870.1:0-32717 GCA_037447655.1 Zygnema cylindricum
CCGTAAATATCTCCCACCAGCATATCCACTTTTGTGGAGTCGCCGCGAGAAGCGAGAGAAATGGCCTCGTCGAAACTGGAAAATAAAATAAAGTAGAATAAAATAATTAATTAATTAATTAAATAAATAAATAAATGAATGAATGAATGAATGAATAAATAAATAAATAAACGAATAAATGAATGAATAAAAAAATAAACGAATAGATAAACAAATAAATAAAAATAAATAAATGAAAAATAGAAAAGAAAAAAATGAAAAATAGAATAAGCATAAAGGACAGGGAAAAAGAAAAAGTACAAGTAGAAGAAAAAGGAGGAAAAAAGGAAAAAAAAATAAGACCCGACAGAAGAAATGAATACATAATTTTTCTTTTGAGGAAAAAAAAGAAGAGCAATCGTGCAGGAAAATTGTGTACAGATAAACGAAGAAAATGAGTAAAAAAAATAAAAAATAATAAAATTACTGATAATAAAAACAATAATAATAAAATTGCAAAGATTGAAGGGACGTATTGAAAAGTGAAAAATGGCCAAAAAAGTAAATCACCTTTGACAGCCGGTGAGTAAGGAAGTGAGTCCCAAAAATGTGCTTCAAAAATTAATCCCCAAAACCCCAAAACCAAAAAAAGAGATTTAGAAAACTGAAAGAAATACGACACGAAAAAAATTAAAACTGAAAAAAAATAAAAAAATCAGAAATCAGAAACCCGAAACCAGAAACCGAAACACGGAACCCGGAAACTGAAAAACGGAAAACGGAAGACAGAAAATCGAAAACGGAAGACAGAAAACTGAAAACGGAAAATGAAAAATGGATAAACCCAAAAAAAAAAACGGAAAACATAGAAACTCACCTTCCTCCCAAACTTGAACCTCCCACTCTTTCAAATTTGTCGGCCGAATCAACTCTCAAAAAACTCACACCGGAACCAATGTTTGCCTAAAAATAAAGGAGAAAAAAACGAAACAATAATTTTCACTTAATAGAGTTTTCAAGACTTGAAATTAGTCAACAACTTGTAGTATGTTTTTGTATTTTAGTGTTACATTCTTATAAGATTTTGGCATTTTCCCTGTTGAGTTTCCATAAAATTTTCTGATTTTTTCTAATATTCAGTTTTTTATTTTGGACCTACCGATAATCGATAAACTGATCGATATATAACATCTCTTTTTGTCTCTCTGTCCTCTCTCTCCCTTCCTCTCTCGCTCTTCCTCTCCCTCTCTCCCCTTTCCTTCCTCTCCCTTCCGTATAGATTGTAATGTATATATATATATATATATATATATATATATATATATATATATATATATATATATATATATATATATCGCAAGACATGCTATCTATCAAAAAACAATAATTTTTCTTTACATGTCTTTGGACTGACAAAAAAGACTGAAACACAAAATGTCCGTAAATTTCCATCTTTTATAAGCAAATACAGAATCAATAAGCAAATAATCAGTATATATTTGAAAAAGCTTTATTTGTATTAATCTCTGTTTGATTACTTAAATCAATACAACCTAATTTACTAAGTTCTGATGCGAGACCAGCTTTTTGCCGAAAACATGGATATTAAACTAGAAATTAGTAATAAATACACCAAAAATTTCCACATTCGGAAACCGCTATACATCATGATCTTTAATTCACTACGACAACTTTGTAAAAATGAAAAACACTGTATTTTCAAACTTGTGAAACTGCCCCAACTCCGAAAAGGTATTAATTCTCGATTTTTTCGAGGTACAATTTTTGTTGATCTGACGTTTTCCCCTGTACTACAACGCCCTCCTCTCTCCCTCTTTTCCCTCTCCCTCTCCCTCTTTGGTCCTGTTTACGTGAATCTGATGGTTGGGGACTTCCCTGTAATTTTCCAGGTCGTACTTTGCATAGCACAAAGCACAAAAGTACAAAAGTACCTCAGATTACCCATCAACCATACCTAACTATATAATGAAATCTTTCTATAACTATTACTGCATAATATTATAATTACACCTAACTGTACCGCCTATAGTTAAATTGACAGTCAAACAACACCCCATAACTATCAATAATAATAATGATTATTAATTTTATATATCGATAATGATAACTGTCATATCGTCCTTCAAAAAAAGAAAAAAAGAAAAAGAAAAAAAAAAAAGAGGAAAAAGAAAACAGAAAAGAGAAAAACAAGAAAAATGTAAAAAAAAAGGGGGTAACTCACCACTAAGTATGGGTACAAAGGCTCTCCATCTTTCAAAACAGCTTTTCCTTTTCCTGTACTCCTCCGCCCTCCTCTCTCTCCCTCCCTCTCCCTCTCTCTCTCCCTTTCCCTCTCCCTCTCTCTTTCCCTCTCCTCTCTCCCTTTCCCTCTCCCTCTCTGTCCTTCGTTTTCAGACTGCCAGCACTCAGTTCTCTCTCCCTCTCCTTCTCCCTCCTCTCCCTTCTTCCAGTCCACTCCTTTCTCTCCCTCTCCCCCCTCTATGTTCACTGAAACTGGACTCGAGCACGAACTCTCATCTGAACAATCGATTTCCTCTCCCTCTCCCACTCCCTCTCCGCTTATCCTCCCTCTCCTGCTCTCCCCTCCCTCTCCCTCGTCACTACTACTATTATCCGGGGAAGTCCAGGGCTTCTGGATAGCGCCTCCCTCATAAGAAGACAAAAGATACTCGAAGCAATCATCGCTGGCTAGCCGGGCGAGAAAGTCGATTCCTCGGACGAGACTGAGGGGGGAGACGGATAGGGAGAGAGGGAGAGGGAGAGAGAAATGAAGGTTAGTTTTGGGTCTGGGAGTTGGGCGAGAAGGTCGATGACTGAGGGGAGAGGGAGAGGGAGAGAGAGGAAGAAGAGAGAAAGAGAGAGAGAGAGAGAGAGAGAGAAATTAAGCTTAGTTTGGGGTCTGGGGGCCGGGCGAGAAAGTCGACCCTCAGACAAGACGGAAGAGGGAGAGGAAGAGGGAGAGGGAGAGAGAGCAAGCGCGAGGGAGAGGGAGAGGGAGAGGGGAGAGCTAGAACGAGAGGAAGTGAGATGTCAAGGCTAGTTTTGGCTTTGAGTTCTGAATGTGTCCCTCCCTCCCTCCCCAATTCCTCTCTTCCTCTCCCTCTTCTTCCCTCCTTATCTGTCCCTCCCTCTTTGTCTGGGGTGTCAATGTGTCTCTCCCCCTCTCCCTCCCCAATCCTTTTCTCCTCCTCCCTCCCTCTCCCTCCCTCTCCCCCTCTCCCTCTTCTTCCCTCTCTCCCTTTCTCTCCCTCCCTTTTTGTCTCTCTCCAAACTCCTAAATCCCACCTCCCTCCCTCCCCCTTTCTCTCCCTCCCTGTACCCCCGAAAACCCGAAATCTCACTTGCCACTCCCCTCCTCTCTCTCTCTCCCGCTCTCCTTTTCTCCCTCCCTCTTCCTCTCACTCCCTCTCCCTCTCCCTCCCTCTCTCCCCCCCCCCCCCCCACCTGGTCAGTTCGTCGGCTCTGTGGAGATTCAATCCGGCGATTTCCAAAAATTGATCCCCAAATTTTCGGGCCCCGCCCCTATTTTTCAAACATCAAATAAAATAAAATTAAATTAAATTAAATAGTGAATAATTCACTTTTTATGATACCTGGTATTTTGGACGTACTCGTTTTTACGGTGTCCTTAGGGTTAGATGTTTTCTTTCTCTTCCTTTTTTTTTCCTTGTCTTTTTTTTTTCGCTTATCGTTTTTTTTTTTTTTTTTTTTGATTTTTTTTTTTATTTTTTTTTCTTTTATTTCAAAAAAATGTAAAAAAAAAAAAAAAAGAGTGGATTATTATACCAGAGTGGATTAGTGATACATTCTTATTTTAAATATTCCGTACAGGAAATAGTGTGGATGGTAAGAGTAGTGTGGTTATAATACTCTATATTCTTTTCAAAATCATATGACCGTTTCTATTTTCCGTTTCCGTTTCCGTTATAGATTTTCTGTCGGATTCCGTCTCTGTTTAAGTCTTCGTCTACAGTTTCCGGGTTATACTTTTCCCTTTCGTTTTTGATTTTGAGTTTCTGTGGAAATTTCTCTTCCATTTCCAGATACAGTTACAGTTTCAGTTTTAGTTTCTTTCAATTTTGAATTTTATTTTCAATTTTTAAATTTATTTCTAATTTTGCTTGTTTGGGTTTCAATTCCTGTTGGCTTTTCAGTTTCAGTTTCGGTTCTAGTTTCATTTCTAGTTTCAGTTTTTCAGATTCACTTTTTGGTAACATAATTTCGGTTACAGTGCCAGAAGAAAAACAACAAAAAAATAGAAAACAATTTCAATTAACAATTTACGTTACCATTTTAGTTAACAAATTCAATTAACGATGTCAGTTAACAATTTCAGTAAACAATAACGACTAACAACTTCACTTATCAACCTCAGTTAACATTTTACGGTTTCCGATAACGTTTCAGTTAACCAGTTCCGGAAAAAAATTCAGTTAACACCTTCCATTACCAGTGTGAGTTAAACAATTTCATTTAACAATTTCAGTTAACAATTTTTTGTTACGTTTTCCGATAACGATTTTGATCACCGATTTCGGCTACAGTTTCAGGAAATATTTTTAGTTTACTAGTTACTAGTTTCAGTTTCAGTTTCAGTTTTCCGTACCCCGTTGCACCGATTGCTCGATTTCCCGTCACAAGCGAATGCTCTTTCGTTAAATTCAAAAATTCCTCCATCCGCCACGTTTCTGAAATTAAAATTGAAAAGTTAAAATAGAAAAAAACAATAACAATAATAAAAAAAAGGTTAGGTTGAGTTAGGTTAGGTTAGTTTAAGATTGGTCAGGTTCGTTAATTGGTTGGTTGGTTGGTTAAAAAAAGGTTACAAAGGTTAAAAAGGTTCGAAAAAAAGAGTTTAAAAAAAAAAAATGAAACAGCGAATCTTTGAAAAATGAAAATAAAATATGGATGAGAAGAAGTTTGGAAAATATGTTGGCAAAATAAGCGGAATAGGAAGGTTTTTAACACTAACGAGAGAGAGAGAGAGGGGACAGGGAGAGGCGAGTGAGAGAGAGAGAGGGCACAGGGAGAGGCAGAGGGAGAAGGAGAGGGAGAGGGAGAGGGAGTGGGAGAGGGAGAGGGAGAGAGTGAGGGAGAGAGTGAGGGAGAGCCAGAAAGGGAGAGCGAGAAGAGGAGAGCAAGAGAAAAAGGTATAGGAGAAAGAGAAAGAGAGCCGAAGCAAGGAGATGAGGGCAAAGGGGAGGGGAGGAAACAACGGAAACTGGAGAGAAGCAAAAAAAGAGGAAGGAAAGGATAACGAGGAAAAGTCAAATTTGTGTTTCAAGAAGATATATTTTTTTCTGAAATCCCATTTAGGTATCTTTGAAAATCTACATCGGGATTCTTATTCCAAATGCTCCCCTATTCTAAATAAAAAATCTTTCAACTATTGTATAAACGATAGTTTCTAAACAACAATTCAAGATATTGCTTATTTTTTGCAACAATTAAACAAACAAAAATATACATTATGAAAATTTTCTCAGTAAAACACAAAAAAAAACAAAACTAATCCAATCTAAACCGAAAAACTTAAAAACATTTTGAACAAACAAAAACTCACTCCATACGAGCATTCCTTAAAAACTAGAAAGATAAAGAAAAAAAAAAAGCATGAACAAAATCATTACCGAATCTTTTAAAATAAAGAGTTCCTCTCCCCTTCAATTCAATCGGTTCGTGACTCGACTCCCAAATTTTTTTCGCACGATTTTTTGAATTTTCTGTCGAAATTGACGATTCACAAGAGGAACATTTTTTGGATTGCGCATGTCTAGAAAAATTATGCATTTTATTACTTTCCTTTACAAATTTGGGGGATTCCGAAGCATTTTTCGACAAATGTCTACCGTTTTCATTGTCCAAAAAATTAAATTTCTCACGAGATTCATCGCCATTTTGAATCCCATTTTGATTTCCATTTTGATTTCCATTTTGATTTCCATTTTGATTCCCATTTTGATTTCCATTTTGATTCCCAATTTTATTTCCCATTCTTCTTTCATTTTGACTTTCAATTGGGGTTTCTCTCACACAATGTCTACCGCCACTCGTCACAAGCTCCTCCTCATCCGTACAAGCTATTTTGTCTTTTTCCCAAAATTTATCCAAGGAATTTCTATAAGGCTCAAAGTACACAAGTTTGCAAAGAGTCCCTCCGATATCGAGTCCGAAACGGGCCAATGAGGAGGTTCCTTCCCATTTAATTGGGTCTAAATGGGGTAAACCTTTACTTATGTTTTCATTACTATTAGTATTAATAACATTACTACTATTGTTAACATTGTTAACATTGTTAACATTGTTACTATTGTCACTATTATAATTAGAACTATTAATAGTCGTCGTATTTTCCGGAGTCAAAATATTTTGACAGGTGGGGCATCTGTTGCAGTCAGGTGAAACCAACAGAGAATCACCTGAAAAGGGAAAAGAGGGTTTTTGAGATCCTAATGGGGTTTCTTTGAAAGGGGGGGGAGAGGGAGGGAAGGAACCTAAGCTTCCCATTGGATTTCTGTGGGAAGAATGGAGGGAGAGAGAGAGAGAGAGAGAGAGGGAAAGGGAGAGAGAGAGAGGGAGAGAGAGAGTGATACTATTGGGTGAAGCCCTTTTTTTTGTGAAACAAGAAAGAGGACACCATTTTTAAATGGAAATGAGGTGCGATGGAAAAAATCGCCAAAATAAAAACGGAGTTGAAAATTCGGTTTAATTCCATACGTTTAAGTTCGGCCGGATCGCCGCTTCTTTAAAAGGAAACAAATAAAATGAAGAGAGGGAGAGAAAAGAGAGGGAGAGAAAGAGAAAGAAAGAGAAAAAGCAAGAAAAATGTTGGTGTAAAGAGGTGTAACTGGGAAGTAAAGAAATAAAGGACGGAGGTTTCAAGTACAAATTGCATTTGCTCCGTTTAATTCCATTTGTACTTTAACTCCGTAAAGTAGAACGGTTTTTTTGTGTTTCGTCGCAGTTAAAATTCCGGTATGCCAAAAAATATTACGGTTTCCTTGTGCGCTAGTTACGTTAAAGAACAGGAGCGCCTTCGAACTTAAGCAGTTTCACCGTTTCAGGTACATCAAAGTACATTTCTAGGTTTTTTTAGGGTTAACAATAAAGTTCTATGTATTTTTTATTTTTTTTTATCAGTTTTTGACCTGAGACCACGTCACATGCCACATTACGTGAATTCATTAACTGAATATTTTTCGCCGTTATTAGTGACTACTTAACTGTCATAGAACGTTACGCTTTGAAGCAGTTTTGACGGCTGAAATCAACGCCCGCATTAATATCAGGTAGTACGGATAAGGCTTCACTGGGCCCTTGGTTTCAGCAGACGGTACGACTGACATATCGTCTGCCACGTAGCATTTTTTGTCGTGGAATAAAAACGACGCGCTCTCCGTGACTGCTGAAACATCATATCCAATCAGCTTAGAGGATTTCGATGACCTATAGTTCCTCTGGTCCTCCCGCGTGTAGCGGACGGTAGCGATTCGATACGCGGACGGGGGATCGGACCATTTCAGCCTTTGAGGTATGTGGCGAACCGGAGGATCGAGTCAGATACGCCAGGCTGGCAATAGTGAGCCCATATCCTGCCACGTGTTTCGAACCGACTGACAGGCCGCCAAGTCAGCATGTTTGCGTTAAGCGGGAGAAGAAAAGTAGGAAGCCTGTGGATGGAAAAAGTTTGTGTGGGCGGTAGCGGATAGGCAGTCCACGTCAAGTACGGCCGAATCTTCGATTTGTATCCAATCATAAAGTGCAGACATTATTTGGATTATCGTACGCTATATAACTACGGAGACACATGTACGATTTGTAGCTTACGTACGAAAAAATAGAAAAATGTACGTTTTTTACAAAATAGTACATTTTAATGAGAGGACAGTACAGTACACCGCCAATCGCTATTAGCGTGTAGGTTTCATTAGCGTATACAAATAATTACCGTGGTGTACGCTATTTAAGAATTTGAAAATTTTGGAGAAAATCATACATTCTAATTGTTTGATTATGGTAATTTGGATCTTTGAAAAAAAAAATGTCGGTCGCAAACATGCTTACACTAATATAGGTATCCGTACAAAATCTGACAAATCGTACACAAATCGTACATTCACACGGTCGAAACGCGGCTGTCGGACGAATATGTGCGAGCGGGATTTTTTACGACCTGGTTTTTTTTCCTTTTTAGAACGCACATTCTCATGCGTCCGCGGTTACTAAAACTAATTTATTGTAATTTTTAACTTAAAAAGGTACATTTATGTACGGTCTGACACTGACCGTACACCACTCTATTTAAGAGACAACGTACTGAATATAACCCTAAATAGAATAAAGAAAAAAATAGAATAAACTACGCTATTTGAGAATAAAACAAAAAAAAAGCGGGACGGGATTAGCGTACACAACGCTAATAGCGATTGGCGGTGTACACCGTGAATCGTTATTAGGGTTAATGTTTTTTTCGTCTCTTTAAACATCTTTTCTCCGTACATACATGTCGGTTATTAGATCCGACGGTTGCGATGGAAAGGTAAGATTCTCAGCTTCCGATTGACCGTCTCAAAATGAAAATCCGACAAGTGTGTACGGAGAATATATGTTTTAACTTTTAAGTGGCAAAAAAATTATCAGCACTAATAACGATAGGCGGTGTACTTTACAGCACGAATCGCACTTGCCGTCAACGTTTTTTTGCCACAACAAACATCTTTCTCCGTGCACACTTGAAGCATTTTGAATCTGACGGTTCATATTGAAAAGCAATATCGTACGGTCGTACCTTTCGGGATTGAAGTTGCTGAAACGGGAATCCCTGTGCACGAAGAAAAAATGATTAAACTGGCCAGAAAACATTCAGATTAACCTTGAAGCTTACAGCCATTGCCGATTTCAGCTATCGAGGTGAGTCATAATTGAGTTTGCTATATGGCAGGTAGTGTAGAATATATTTTTAGAAGATGTCATTTTATGTTATGCTTCTTTTTTTAATGACTGATGATCATTTTCTTAGTGATTAGTATTGTAGCTTTTGGGATGCCTATGAAGATTTGGCGTGCTGCTAGATTCTTAGGTATACAAAAAATTCATAGATTTAATACATAAGGAGAAATTTAGTATTCACTTAGATGTCTAACGTCAATCAATTTTCACTTGTATGTTTGACGAGTGTGGAAATCTTGTTGTATAAAAGACCCAATTACTTGTGTAGAAAGCTTTGTTTTGTTTTAAGTCTTTTGAGTTTTCGATTTATCTTTCTTTTTAATCTTAGCGTCGTTTTTTTATGGATAATGTTAAAATTCTCATCGTGGATAATGTTAGAATTCTCATCGTGGGGAATAGTAGTAAACGAATAATCAACAATCGGTATCGAAAAGTGCATTAGGTTATAAATTTTGTACACAAAATGGAACGATTAAAGGATTAAAATAGTCAATCATAATAAGTATATGAACACAATCATTGAATTTTGGACATTGTTCGTGATTTTTTTTTTCAAATTGTTGGTTTTTTTCAAAATGTAAAGACAATTAAAAGTAAATGCAATTGGATGACTTTAGAGATCGATTTGAGAATTATTATTGGACATTTGTAATTCTTCAAACCCAAATTATTTTTGGTTATTTTATATTTTAATTGAATTCTGAACTATCAAAAACCTCCTACAAACCCCTTGAAAATCCAAAAACCCTAAAAAGCTCGATTGGTAGTGAAAGATTTTGACGTTTTTTCAACGTACGAAACTAGTTGTTCAAAAAAATATTGATGTTTCCAATTAAAACTTATTGATTGACATCCTATTTTTTCTCAAATACTACATATTTGTGGAAAGTTTTATTTTCCGATCACGATTGACTGCTTGTCATTACTTATTGATTGAGATTGATAATCGAGACTGATATTCGAAGATTGCTTTGTGAACATTGACAATTTCCCAAATCAGAAATTAAAAAAAAATATATTAATTTCCAATCAAAAATTATTTTGAATATTATAAATCTGCCGATCAAAATTAATTTTGGACATTATAAATTTTATTCTATTGGATAACATTTCAATTTTTATTGTGAAAATGTCACATTTTGATGTTCGTAGGCAAGCATTTTCCATCTCGTTTTTTTCTCCCTATCCTTCTCCCTCTCTCTTTCATTCTCTCCCTTGCCCCCCCTCCTCCTCTCTCTCCCTCTCTTTTTTCATTCTTTGTTCCCTCTCTCCCTTTTCATCTCTCTCCCCCTTTTTTTTTCTCTCACTTTCTCTCCCTCGCTATCTTTCTCGCCCTCTCTCACCTTCTCCCCGTGTTTACCCCTCCCTCCCCTCTATCTCTGATTGGAACTCTATCAAAGCTTTTATCTAAATTAACGTCTTTTAAGTTCTAACCGATACATTGAAAGTCTCGCACTTTATTGTAACGTTATGTACTTGTTAGTGGTTTGCACATAATTTTGGTACTTTAAGTGATTCTTATTGGAATATTTTTCTATTATTATTATTATTATTATTTGTCATAAGTAGGTTCACATACATCAGTTACGCTTAGGGTTATTTTTACCTCGAACCGCCTTTGTGGCTTCTCGGTCATCTAATGTTTTTATAGAGTATTTTAGTCTTCTTTGTTAATAATCAATATCAAAAGACAACTCAACAACAAACCTCTCCTTTTTTATTCTTTGTTTGTCATTTGTTACTTTGTAATTTGTCTCTTTTTGGCCACTCTTTTCTTTAACCTCTTCATAATTTTTTTTTTCTTTGTTTTGGCTTTTCATGGCTTCTCAATTCATAGGTTATGGGCCTCTCGTTCGACTGTATCAAACTCAGTCTCAAAGTTTCAAGGAAAAATTTCTACAATTGGATGTTTTAGATCCACACCTCCTTACTTTTGAAAAGATTTCAGGGCACATGAATGGTGACGTCATAAATCTTCGCATATCTACAAAAACCTCAACCACTTATGCCGCCACGGAAATCGTTGTCGCTAAATGGAAATAAAAAGATTTGAGTGCATTCTTGCGCCTCGTCCTCTCATTGGACGACTCTGTCACGGCTCAGTTGGTTCTCTGTTGGTTCGAGCTACCACAACCTCCCATAAAACGTGAGCACTTTTATATAACGCATTCGAAACGAACACCTGGCCTAAAAAGCTTGCCCTGCCTAGATAGTTCATTGATAATCAAAAAGTTGAAAGCGATAGCATGCTAGTTTTTATCCAAAAAATCTAATCAGTAGCTAAATTTTATCCAAAAGGTCTAGTCGTTAACAGGTCAAGCAGGTACGGGGTCAATTGGAATGTGTCAATTATATAGTGAGTCGTAAAGATTTAATTATTGCGTTAGGCAGATTGCCCAACTCTTTTGACGCTTTTATTAGTACAGGAATTAATAGTTCAACCCACTTCAACATTTCAGATTTAACCAATTGGTTAATATACGGAAAAAAAAGACTATCATTAAAAAATCTGACGTGCCTATTGATCATTTGACATTAACCACTTTTGCTCTTAAAAAGTCTTTTACTGTTGCAAGATCTTGTCCTCATTTGCAAATATTGCAAAATTGTCCTCTTTTACAAATACTGAAAAGAATGGGACCATGTTGTAGACCCGTGTCCAACATTCGCCCGAAAACAGAAAAAAAAAAGTACAATTGGGGCTATGGAACAATTGACGACTCCAAACCAAATTCAAAACATCTTGCGAATCTTCATGTTTGCGCGAAAAATATGGTCTAGTTCTTTGCAATATTTGCAATACTGTATGAAAGTTTTTTTATCAGCATTAATTTTTGATATTATACATTTTTGATTCAAACATAATATCTGAATAATTTAAACAAAAAAAACAAGAAGTAAAAAACAAAGCAAAGAAAAATAAAAAACAAAACAAAATGCGTCATAAAACAAAATCAAAACACAGCAAAACAATTTTGTTTGCAATTGGAAGTGATTGATAAATATTTAAAATTTTCTCATTTAGATTGATTTGGGATTTTTTCCAATCCCAAATTGAGAATAATTAAACCAAGGTTTTTTTAGGGTTTTTGGGTTATAGTTTTTTTCACCGGGGAGATTGATTGAAATTTGTGATTCTCAAGATTTAGAATGATTTTCAAAAAATGTGATGTTTCCATTTGATATTGATATTTGAACATTGACTTCTTCAAGGGTCGAATAAGATCATGGGAGATAGTCATTCTACCAATTTGATACTCTCTGATATTTGCAATCAATGTAGAAGGTAAGGGTATAGTGGGCGAAAGAGAGAGATATTGGAGAAAGATATCCAAGATGAAAGAGAGAGGAACCATGGCAAAGAAGAATAATGAAGCAAAAGATAAGACAAAAAAGAGACAAGAAGAAAACAAAAGGAGAAGCAAAAAAGTTTTCTCATTATAATCGGTAAATTTGAATGTATAGAAATGAACAAGCTAAGTACTAAACCTAACTCTAGATTTAGAGTGGACTAGGTAGACGTCCACAAAAGAATCGAAGCCGCAAAGGACTAAAAGGTAGTGTTTGTTGGTTTTGGACGATCTTCAGCGATCCATCGATTCTGACAAAAGTACCGATTCTCATGTATGTGACGTGACGTGACGGATCTGAGCGTACGGAATTGAACCAACGTTTACATGTTTTAATTAATGAGCTGTGTACGGAATTGCTTGAACAAATGTGCGGCAATTCCCGGTGGATACTCAACATGTATATACGGTCTAATTGGACCAATTTAGGTGTGCATTTAGTGTAGATCCTTATGAGGTAGAATACAAAGGCATTGCAGATCAGACAGAAAATCATCCCTTCATCCATCAATTTTAGAGAGCAAGTCAGACATCATAGTGAGACAAAGAATAGAATAGAATTTTGGCTTTATTACAAAATCTCTTGTAACAATTGTCCTAAACGGACCATTAATCAAATCTATGACTTTTTCTGGAATCTATTCTGTCTACTTTTGTCTATTTGCTATAAATATATCTCCTTACTCTACCTCATTCCTATCTCTATTGTTTCTGTGACTCCCTAAAGCCCCTCTGCGTGTATTGATCTGTGGCCGGTCCATTTTGTATGTGGTTACGGGAATCCTTCCCGTTAGCTCGGATGACCGACCCGGCGCATCAGTGTTGGGTATCGAGGTCCACTTGCCGATATTCGATATGTACCGAATTTTAGGTACCCGATAATCGATATATCGCTTCGATATACTGATTATCGAAATATCGCGATATATTGCCGATATATCGCCGATATATCGTATCGACGATATATCGAAAATGAAAATTTTTTTTTTTTTTTTCAAAACCCCCCCCCCCCCCCCCTCCCCCCCCCGGGAGGGGGGAATTTCCGTACGATTTTGCGTACGATTTTTCGTACAGTTTTCCGTACATTTTCCGTACTCTCACTGTACGGACAAGCAATTTTTGCGATATATATCGCGATAATTTATGTTGGTTCCGGTACGATATATCGAGGAATCTGTTTGATCGATATTCGATATATCGAATATCGAAATTATCGCGATATGAAACTACCCGATACCCAACACTACTAAAAGGTATAAGTAATGACGGCTAATGACAAAGTCGGTGGACGGCAGAGTAAAGGACAAAAAGAATATTTAGTACAAGGAATCTAGGATGAAAGAATCATTAATCTACAATAAATATTGTGAAGGTACATTTTGACGTACGCATGAACAAGTGCGACAGACGTAATTAACGATAATAATGTTTCACTTAGCTAAAAGACAAAATGAGTACAATGATTCAAAGTGTGTTCAGATAGTCAAAAGGTATCCGTACACGAACAGCAAGGTTACATGAGCCGACGTAAAGGGACGTGAAACGACACTACACCGCCAATCGTTATTAGCGTTGTGTACGCTAATTCCGTCCCGTTTTTTTTTTTTTTTATTCCCATTAGTGTAGTTCATTCTATTTTTTTCTTTATTCTATTTAGGGTTATTTTCAGTACGTTGTCTCTTAAATAGAGTGGTGTACGGTCAGTGTCAGACCGTACATACATGTACCTTTTTAAGATAAAAAGTAGTTTTAGTAACCGCGGACGCATGAGAATGTGCGTTCTAAAAAGGAAAAAAACCCAGGTCGTAAAAAATCCCGCTCGCACATATTCGTCCGACAGCCGCGTTTCGACCGTGTGAATGTACGATTTGTGTACAATCTGTCAGATTTTGTACGGAGACCTATATTAGTATAAGCATGTTTGCGACCGACATTTTTTTTTTCAAAGATCCAAATTACCATAACCAAACAATTAGAATGTATGATTTTTTCCAAAATTTTCAAATTCTTAAATAGCGTACACAACGGTAATTATTTTTATACGCTAAAAAAACTTACACGCTAATAACGATTGGCGGTGTACTGTACCATATTCAAAATAGCGTACGCACATGTTGACTTTGATCAGATATTTCGAGTAAGTAGGAAGATTCCTAGGACCACGTGCACCAGATCAGATTAACAAGATTCGCAGAAGCGACGAACTTGACAAGTCACAGAGGTTGAAGTAGACAGAGGTATAGGTGGGGAGAGTAAAGGCATTCACATGTAGCAAGACATAAGTAGATAGACGTTCAGCAAAGAGATTCCATTATAATAGAAAGGAATACAAATGAAACGAAAGGACGATGTCCAGTAATAAGCTGATTCTGAATGCTAAAACTGCCAAGCTTAATTTGTCTGTGAATGATAAATCCTACCTCTTCTCCTATGCTATTTATCCTCATGCAAACAAAAGCAACTAAGTGGCGGTCGTATGATCAAGTGCCACGTGTACAATTCTTTTGACAATAATGCATCGTGAAAACGTCTGCACGTCTGCCTAGCACCTGATTTAATGTTGCCGCTATGAAATCGGTAATGATGCTGTGACGATGCGATTTCGTAGTACCAATGAAATCGCGTGAATCGCTGTACGAAATAATCGCCTAGAATCGCACTAAAAACAATAGCACAATCATACATTTGAAAAGTACAGTTTACTAATTACATAACTAAAAATTGTACTTCAACAATAAAAAACCCTAAAACTTTACAAAAGTCTTAAAAACCCAATAAAAAACCTTAAAAAATCCTAAAACCTTACAAAAGTCTTAAAAACCCAATAAAAAACCTTGGAAAAATCCCTAAAACCTTATAATAACCGTGAAATATTATAAATACTCTAGTAAACGTTTAAAATCCTATACAATATGTGATTGGGGGGAAGTAGAAATTGGAAACAAAACATTGAAAGATTGAGAGTGAAAAGCGAAATTGGAAATTGGAAGCTGATTTTTGGAAGATGATTAAGAGTAATTTTATGTTTATTTCGAAATCATTATTTTTTCTTTGAATCTCTTGCGATTTCGAAAAAAAATCAATAAATTGAGTATAGAGAACGTCTTAAACACCTAGAAAAATAAATAATAGAATAACTAAATGTACAAATCAAACCAAACATGTACACTTAAAACTAACCAACAACAAAACGAATGTAGGTTTTTTTTATTTGACGAGAAAATTTTGTCCACAAAAAAAAAAAAAAAAAAAACACAAACCATGTCATCGACCACAATTTTCAAAAAGAAATATCCAGTTCCAAGAATCCACACTATATTATACAGCTCGTATCAACAAAAAAATTATTGTGCTAATCTACACTATGTTACATTATCCCAAATTAAAATACTATATTTTATGCCCGAACGTAACACAACAACATCTACATATATTAGTCCACACTATTGTACATAATCCTCAGTTGCTATCATAAACGAGCATCTAAATCCATACTATATTTTGTGTCCTAGAAAACCCTAAAAACAATGTTATAAGATTTAACAATCCATTTTGGATGAAATTAATGTATTCGTCTTTAATCTAGAAAGTATTAATATAAATCTCATATTTTTTCTTTCAAAAGTTTTCACATTTAGCAAAAACAATTGCCAAATACTCCTAAAATTTATACTCACCTTTTCTTTTTAAGCCAAAAACAAAGGGTCAAACTTTTGAAGTCGGAATAATCCAACCAACCATTGGTTTGAAGAAGGAAATAAAAAGTAAAAATTAAAATGCTACGAACTCATATAATATTCTCATGGGTGCCTATTACATGTTGTGATCGATTTTTTTTGTAATTTGTTTTGCCATTCGTTCCGTATTTTTTTTGCGTAATTTGTGTGACATGAATTCTAGAATATTTTCTCCAAAAGATCGTTTCACAATGTTGTTTTGTGTTTCACAATATTTCTTTTTGTAGTATTTTTGTAAAATATTTCTTTCATATAGTTTAGTAATTGCTTTCGCATTTAACATTTTGCAACATTTTTCCATAATTTGTTTCATTAGGAACCCCCTTTCTCTCTCTCTCTCCCGCTTTCCCTCTTTCTCCCCCTCTCTCTCTCTCGCTCTCCCTCCCTCTCCCCCTTCCTCTCTCTCTCCCTCTCCCTTAAATTTTCTTTTATAAACCATAAAATATTGTTTTGTACCGTTTTCCCGTTCATATTGTTTTTTGTTAACCCTTTTTTTTTGTAAAATATAATATTCTTTCGTCTCCCTTTTTAGTAAAAAAAAAAAAAACCGTTTAAAAATGTCGATCCGTATAACTTTTTTCGTAAAATAAACTTTTATAAACTTTTCCGTAACCTTTTCCGTAACTTTTTCTGTTTTTTTTCGTTAAATTATTTAAATAAAATTTATTCGTTTGGGCTAGAAAGCGGAGAAGGGGTTTGGAGAAGAGGCCTTTTTGAGGCATTTTCGGAATTATTTTTTTCAATTTTTTGGGATCGAATACTTTTTATCGGTAAACAAAGAAATTGAGAAGACTGTCGCGAAAAAAAAAAAAAAAAAAGAGGAAAGAAAGAGAGAGAGAGAAGGAAAAAAAAAAGAAAAAACAAAAATTAGAAAAGGACGGGGAGAGGAGGGGGAGCAGGGAGGGGGGAGCGGGGAGGAGGGAGGGGGGAGGGGGGAGGCACATATAAAACTGGTTTTTTTTACAGCCTAAAATTAGAAAAGGCATAATATAATTGGAAATATAAGAAGCGGATAATATAATTGGCTTCAATAAAAAAGAAAAGAGAAAAAAATACATTATCTAAATCCAGACTCATTTACAATTTTGACATAAGAAATAAACAAATGGATTTTTATAACTTCATAAATAAAAAAAAAACCAAAAAAAAAAAAAACCAAAAAATAAGCATAATTTTCAATTATTAAAAAAAAAAAAAAAAACAAGAAAAGAAAAAAACAAAATAAATAAATTAAAATTAAAATTAAATTACCTGTTTTGAGTGGAGAACTTCTTCCAATTTTAAAATTTGCTTTTGTAATTCATGGCTCCAAAGTTTTTCCTGTTTTTTTTAAATATAAGATACAAAAAAATAATGAATAAAAGAAAAATAATAACAATAAAAACTAAAGAAATATCTATGTAGATTATAATAAATCATATTATACATTCATGAGAAAATCTGAAATTTAAATGGAAAAGAAATAACAAAAATAGTCCAATTTAAGTTTCTTTCTCTCTCATTTTATATTTTTTCTTCACATTTGTAGATACTTCAACTTTTTTTGTTTGAGAGAGGGGGAAGGGGAGGGAGAGAAGGAAAGGGAGAGGGGGAGAGGGGGAGAGGGAGAGGGGAAAAAGGGGAGGGGAATAAGGGGAGAGGGCGAGAGGGAGGGGAAAAAGGGGAGAGGGGAATAAGAGGAGAGGGGGAGGGGGAGAGAGAGAGGTGGGGAAAGAGGTGGGGGAGGAGCGGGAGAGAGACAGAGAGAGGAGCGAGAGAGATAAAGAGAGAGGAGAGAGGAAGAGGGAGGGGAGAGAGGGGAAAGAGAGAGGGAGAGAAGAGAAAGAGAGGGAGAGGGAGAGAAAAACAGCAGAGAGGAGAGAGAGAGGAGAGAGAGAGATGGAGAGGGGAGAGAGAGAGAGAGAGAGAGAGAGAGAGAGAGAGAGAGAGAGGAGAGAGAGAGAGAGAGAGAGAGAGGAGAGAGAGAGAGAGAGAGAGAGAGAGAGAGAGGAGAGAGAGAGAGAGAGGAGAGAGAGAGAGAGAGATTCGACCTTATTGAGTTCATCGGAGAGAGAGAGGAGTTCTTCCCTCAACATAGATCTCAAAGTTGTCGATGTCGCTTCCGCCAACATAATTTGTTTTTTCAAATCTTCATTTTCTTTTTGAATTTTGTGGTTTTCTTTTTTAGAATTTTTTAAAGAATTTTCGGCGCTTTCCAAATTTTTTGTCGCATGACCGAGTTTTTCAGATAAGCGCTAAAAAAAAAAAAAAAGATGTTGAGAGGAGGAGAGAGAGGGAGGGAAGAGAGTGAGAGGGAGAAAGGAAGTGGTGGGAGTGAGTGAGTGAGAAGCGAAAAGAAAATGGGGAAGGGAGGAGGGAGGGGAGGGGAAAGGGAGGAAGGAGGGGCGGGAGTGGGAGAATGAGAGGCGAAAAAAAAAAAAAAAAGGAGGTGAAATTAAAGAAAATGTTTTACTTTCAATTTTTTTTTATCAAATTTCAGAAAACTGCTTTACAACAAATAAATAAAAAACGAGAGGATTAAAATTATAAAAATAAGCTAAAAATATATGTACTTTTTTAAGGTTCCCCATAATTTTTGTTTTTTGTTTATTTATTTATTGATTTATCTATCGATTTATTTATTGATTTATCTATTGATATATATATTTATATTTATTTATTTATTCATCTATTTATTTATTTATTTATCTATGCATTTTTTTATTTGTTAATTTTATTTATTTATTTATTTGTTTTTTTCATTTGTTTATTTATTGTGTTTATTTATTGTTTATCTACTGATTTATGTATTTATTACTTTATTTATTGATTTATCTATTTATTTCTTTTTTTATTGATATATCTATTTATTTATTTTATTTGTTTATTTTATTTTTTTCTTATTTATTTATTTATTGATTTATTTATTGATTTATTTATTTATCTTTTTATTGATTTATCTATTCATTTCTTTATCTATTCATAAATTTATCTATTCATAAATTTATCTATTTCTCTATTTATCTATATATCTATTTATCCATCTATCTATTTGTTTATTTATTTATTTATTCATTCATTCATTCATTTATTTATTTATTGATTTATTTATCTATTTATTTATTTATACCTTTTTTTGTGTGACGAGAATATCGGCCGTAAAAGCCAACGGCCAAACGCTGTTTTCCTTTACGGCGCACTCCAGACAATTGTCTAAAAAAAATAAAAAAATAATAATTATGAAAGAATAGATTATGTATAAAAACATTGTTATAGATTATGTATAAAAACATTGTTTTCCTTTACAGCTCACTCCACGCTGTATTAAAAAAAAAAAAAGGAAAGGGAAAAAATAATGAAAAAAAAGGTAATTGTTTACGGTGCACTCCAGACTAAATTCAACGACAATAAAAAGAAAGAAAAAAAACAGAAAAATAAACATGAAATATTATTTTTGTTTTATATTTACTATTATTACCATTATCATTATTATACTTATTTTTTCGATTATTATTACACATAAATTACTATTATTATTTTTCGATCAAGTAAATCTCCACTAATATATTTATATTCAATTAATTTTCTTCATAGAATATAATCAACAAAAATCGCATTTTTTTTCACATGATTTTATTTTCCAGACGTAAATAAAATAGATAATTAAATACTAAAAAAAAAAAAAAAAAAAAATAAATAATAATAAAAATAAGTAAAATAATATAATAATAATAATATAAAAAAAAAATGTACCCGAAAGGTTCGAAGTCGAAATCAAATCGACAAGTTCGAGTTTTTCTTTTTCGCTTAAATTCGACCCTTGAGAACTTAAAAAAGAATCGATGGCAAAAAATAAAGGATCTTGATTGGGGCGCGACTCCCCGGGAAGTTTTTGAATTATTTGTTTCAACGAAGAAAGAGTCATGGGCCGCCCGGAATTTATCATATTCTGCCCGAAAAAAAAGGGGGCGAGGGAGAGGGAGAGGGAGAGGGAGAGGAAGAGGGAGAGGGAGGAAGAGGGAGAGGGAGGAAGGGAGAAAGGGAAGGATTTGAGTTTTGATGCGGAAAACATGTATGTATATTTTATTTTATTTCTTATTTTAGTTCCCCTTTGTTTTCTATTTTATTTTCTATTTTACTTCTAAAGTGAACTTTTTTGTTTTAATATTAAAAATAAAAAAAATTCTTCTTAACAATTGCGTAAATACATTGTATTTTTTTTCCCAGTGTAAATTTATACTTTTTCTAATTTTTTGTTTTTTTTTCAACTGTACTAATTTCCTTACTATTGAATTATCTTCTATTTTTATCCAAAAGAAAAAATGAAAAAAACTTTTTAATAAACGCCGACAAATTTCGCCGCTTCTCGGAGAGTTTTCGGAAAGTTGAAGACATCTTATTTTCTTTTCCAAATACTCTTCACTATTATTTGTACTTATTTCTTTTTTACTATTTGAACCTATTCACTATCTATTTTTACCCGGAAGAAAAGAAAAAAAAAATTACACTCAAGTAATCATCGACGAATAAAAATAGTAACAGATAAAAAATAAAAAAATAAAATTACTTTCAGGTAAATATTGACAAAAAAAAAATAGTAAAAGATAAAAATAAAAACAAATTACTTTCAAGTAAATATCGACGAGTTTTGCAGCCTCTCGGAGAGCTTTTGGAAAATCAGGCAGCGATTCGCAATTTTCTGGCGACAAAAATTTTGTCAAAAGAGAAACCATTTCGTCGATTTCGAGAAAAAAAAGATCCTCGGGACTCGCTTCGTTGAATATTTCAGCTGCCCAACTGCACACAAAAAAAAAAAGAAGAAGCAAATAATATGATCGAACTCTCAGTCAACAAATCAAAGGATGGAAATCAAAATTTGCTGGGATCCGGCTGCGGATCGACGTTCGGCCAGACCGAACAGTTCAGGCCGCTCTTCCATCGCCGGAAGTGACCAGGCGATCGAACGCTCGGATCAGATCAGATCGAATCGCAGGAAATCGAGAGCAGAAAATCAGGCAGAGGAGAGAAATCAATGGCAGGTTAGTAAAAATCTTTTTTCGTCATCATCGTGGATCAATCCAATTTTTCGGCAATTTTCCGGCGAAATTTTTAAAATATTTCCAATTTTATAAAGTTGGAGGATGTACCCAATTGGAAGAGAATTTTGTTTATTTTTTGAAAAAATTTGAATTAATTTTTCCAAAATGTATTGCCATTTTGGAATTAAAGAAGGATTTAAAGATTCCGGATTCGTACGAAGCAATTGTAAATCCTGTAAAAAAATAATAATAATAATAACAAATACGTAAAAAAAAAAAAAACCAACACGGAAAAAAAAAGAGAGAAAGGAAATTGTACAAAAAAATAAATAAATGAATCTACACAAAAAAAGGGAGAAAGGGAATTGTAAATCCTGAATGTCGAAATTTAAAATTAAAAAAAAAAAAACATTAAATAATATGTATGACTAAACTGGCAAAAAAAAAATGTTGAGATTTTGTTCAACTTTAAAAAAATAAAAGGAAAAATAATTATGAGAAAGTAGTATTGATGTTTGTGTCCAAAAAATTCAAATTAAAATTCAAAAAGTTTATCTTTTTTTTTTCGATTTTTTCCATAATTTGCGAAGTCATGAATGAAATAACATAATATAAGGGGGAAGAGGGAGGAGGTGGAGGTGTGTGGGAAGGGGAGAGGGAGAGGGAGAGTCGGGAGGGAGAGGGGGCGGAAGAGGGAGGAGAGGAAAAAGGAGGGAGAGGGAGGAGAGGAAAAAGGAGGGAGAGGGAGGAGAGGGATAGGGAGAAATAATTACCTGAGCGGTTGGTAGAGATCTCAATCCATAGGTTTCGATTATTTTATTCGATTCAGTTTCAGAGAGACCCTTTTTCCTGAAATTAAAATAAGTAAAATAATAAATAAACATACATAAAGCTTCAATTTAAAAAAAAAATTACAAACAAATAAACAAACAATAGAACAGACATTTCCCTACCTCTCCAACAAAAAAAAAAATAATAATAATAAATAAAAACTGAAATTGTTTTAACTATCTATCTACTGTCGTCGAGTTTTTTTTAATTGTCTTTCTCGGGAATGGATATTCATTGTTTACAAATAATGTAATAATAAGTAAGCAAACTTAAATTGTAAAAAAAAATCAAATAACTTACATAAAAAATTAAAATATAAAAATATAAAATAAATAAATAAAAAATGATAAGTAACATACCTGAAACCTTCGATGACACGTAAAAACAAATCGAGTTGAAGATTCATTAAATTTTCATTTAAAAGTACACTTTTGTCCTGTTCCCAAAAAAAAAAATTATGAATTTCATTCACATTCCTAAAACAAAATGAATGATAAAACAAAAAAAATTAATAAAAAAAATAATTAGAAGAATAATAATAATATCACACTCTTTTCTGCGCAAATTTTAAAATTGCCAAAATCCATCCTAATTTATGTCCATAAAATAAACTCGAAAAAAAATGGGGAAAAAAGAAGCAAAGAAAAAACCTAAAAAAAAAAGTGGTAAACTTTTTGAGGGTTACTTGGTTAGCAAAATAATAGCGTGGAATACATCAAAATTGGTGATAATAATAGAAAATTATAATAACCGTAATAACAATAATAAAAAGTTTTTTTTCAGGGTTTTACCTCGTTCCGTAATCCTCCCTCCGTTATCGCTTCGATACAACGGCTCACAATTCCCAAGTAATCCACATTTTGTGACATTTCGTCACAAGTTCGTAAAATGACAAAAGCTTCTTGCCACGTGTCATCCAATATTTGGCCCAATTTTGTACTTGCGAGGCTTGTGAGATTTCCGTCACGTCCCATACCGGAGCGAGAATCGTCAAACATTTCGAGGTATAAAGCTTTATTTATTGAAAAAGATAAACAACAAAAACACAAATATAAGGAGAACTTGAAATACGATAAATAAAGAAAAGAAAACCTCAATTTCTCGTTTTTTTTAAAACAGTAACACAAATTTCAAGGAGAAGGGAAAATGGGAAACAGAATAAGAACTAGATGATGATAAAAATGGAAGAAGGACAACTGGTTTCTAGGACTTGTTTTAATAGTTGTTGTTATTGTTATCATTAACATTATGTTGTTGTTATAATATTATTTTTGCTAAAGGTTAAAAAATTTCACCGGCGCATAAAAGCGGCGCAACATTGGAGGACGTGATCTCAAATTCGAGTCCATAGCAAAAATTCGCTACGAGACAAAATATGTCTTTGCCACCTGGCAGCTGGGAGAGGTCCACATATGTCCTCCCTGTGGCGAGATCCTCTTTTTCAATCTGGGCAAGAAAATCGGTCTGGGAGGGAGGGAGGGCGGGAAGAAAGGCGGGAAAGAGAGAAAAATAGAAAGTCAAACACATGTGATTGAGAATTTTTGCTTAGCTATTCACCAGGGTTTGTGAAACATATACAAGTTTCCATGCTTTTGATGGTGAAATTAGTGAATTACTCAAAAGCATAAAATTAAATTGAATGTACAATTATAAAGAACGCTAGAAAAAGAAAATTGAGATTTATATTATTCTAAAGCCGCTAAATACATTACATAGCTTTTAATACATGTATATATACATACATATACATATTTACATATACATAAACATATACATATATATATACATACATATCGATATATATATACATATATATTTAAATATATTTCACGTGTATATATACACAGCTTTACCTTGCAATAAAGGGGAAATTTGTGCACTGAAAATTCGACTCCAGGTCCTAAATGGACGACAAGGTCGCTCTCCATCCCCACGGCCCTTAACCACGTCATTTCCAATCGATCCGGAAAATCCGGCCGGTTTTCAAACGATTTTTTGGCCCTAACCGTATTAATTCTACTTATAGTGGGCCCCAAATTGTCCCCATCCGAGCTCGATTCCCTATATGTTGAACTTGTGGTTCTAGCACGTGGGGAGATTGAATCTGATTCGTCCATATTCGAAGGCATTGTTGATGTGAATTGGGGAAGTTTTTGAATTCGATTCACTTTAGACATGGTGGAAAAAAATTAGCTTCAAAAAACTTGAAAAATAGCACAAATTTTGAATTGAAAGGAAGAATATTTGGTTGAAGTTATACTCTAATGAGAGAATTGAGAGAGTTGAGGGAATTTATGGTCTCGTAGGATCGTTTTTTGGTCAGTTTTGGTGATAGCTGTTAAAATTCGGCGAGACAAGGGTCCGAAAAAGACACTTCGAGTGTTTAAGAACAGGATACGATTTGAAATAAATATTTTGCAAAAATCGGACGGTCAGATTTGCTGCAAGGCGACAGAATTCTTCGGCGCGCCAAAGTCTGCGATCGCTCTGTCAAAATGTCAGTCAGCGTTTTGGACGTATTTGGAATTGTTATGACTTGTGGAAAAACGACATGTTAATAATTTTGCCGCGCGGTCGCAATCTGTGAAATATTGTGATTCGTACGGAATAAGCATGAGAGGCGTAATGTGCAACGACGATTTGTCCACGTGGAAGAGTAATGTACTCGATTTGCTTCTGTCAGATTGGCAAAATATTGCCGAAAGGGCTCCGCTACATCGGACTACACCCGTCTACTGCTAATAGAGTTGATATTTTTTGGCGCCACCTAAAACATCTTTTTTTCGTGCACACTTCTGAGATTGTTGATCTGACGGTTGCAATTGAAATAAAAGATCCTCATATTCCGAATGGCAGTCTCCAATCGAAATCGGAGAGTGTTTACGGGGAAAAGGTGTTTCTAGTGGCGAAAAAAATATCGACACTAATAGCGATATAGGGTGTGCTTTTTGGGTCAAACAGTACACCGTGTATCGCTATTAAGGGCACTCACCCATATGATAAAGTTAGGGTTTTTTTTTCGTTTTCCTCCAAAACTTAGCTCTCAACCAGAAAATCCGCAGTCGTACCAAAAAATTAGAATTACCACAGTACAGTTTGCGTCACTTTGAAACTTTAAATGTACTGCAGTTTGTCGTCTAGCGCGTTTCGACCCACTTTCGCGTCCCTCCAGCTCATCTTCAAACTTCTACTCAAATCACCTCGCGAGCTGATTTTAACTAATGTTTTATGATGTGAACGAATAAGCAGACGTTGTCACACGCGTCGGAGGTTTTTGAAAACTTTTCTACGCGGAGTACCAAAAAAAAATCCACTACACGTTTACAGTCTGTGCGTGCTTTTTTCCGTGCACTTTTTTTTCCGTACAGGTGCCGTGTAGGGGTCTCGACCATAGCTCAAAAGTAGTTGAAAGTAGGCCCATACAATATGCCAATTGTATGCAAAACATACAATATGACCTTAAGAGCCATTTTGTATTCGGACCTATTCGGACCAATTAAAGCATTCGGACCAAAAATTGGACCAATTAAAACATTCGGACCAAAAAAAGAAATTTACACCGTCAGATTCGTACGATCGGACGGTCCCTGATCAAAGTAGCGATATAAGAAGATCACATGAAAAGCCCATAACACAACTTACGATAAAGGCGCCGACCAAAGGCCTACCATAAAAACGCCTACTTTTGAACTATGGTCTCGACCAACGGACGCCATTTCGTCAAAAGCGAAGTCCGTGAAGGCGCCTCTTTCTCCTTCCCTCTCCCATTACCACATCTATCCCACAATTCTTACAATGAAAAACGGAAAACGGCACCAATTGAAAGGTCTCTGAAAAATATTACTTTTGATTGTCTTTGGGCATATTTTAATGACAAATAGAGTGAGAAAGGACGAAAAAACAAAATCGGGAAACCATGGCGTATAGTTTTGGAACTAGTGACGTCGACGCTATCTCATAAGTGAGCGTGACGTAAAAATGTCACAAACCCTAAACATCTACAATGTCACAAAAAACCATTATACAGTAGACGCCTACAACCGTCGCTATTTTGTAAACGTCATCAATTGTCGCAAGTTTTGTAGTTGTTTACAACCGTCACAAATTACACCCACGTCAGGTCGGACCAAAATGGAACTGAACAAAACCGCACTGAAACGGACCGGACCGAACCGAACTGAACCGAACCAATTCTATCCAAAGTGCTAATGAGTAGAAGAGCTAAGAATAATTTAGAGTCTTTTATTTCTGGTTTATTATTTTATCTTTTGGTTGGCGCTACTTGGACGATTTGTAACAGTTTAGGAAAAAAACAATCTTATTATTATTATTATCGACCTTTTATGTTCGGGCCTAGAAAAGGCACCCAAATAGTGTTATTAATTATAACATTAATTCACCGTGTGTGTCCCTCGTCTGTGATGTCACGTGCTCCGGTTCGATCCCCGTCGAATAATTTAATAACGTGTATTCTTCAAGTCATTTTGATAATGTATATTCTGTAACTGACACCTGTGGAAATAGGTACATTTGCCAGCCGTCTTTTACCTGGACGTCATATTTTCAAAACCTGGCCGTCATATTTTTAGAACATGACTGGACCGTCTTGACTTCTGACCATTCTGTTCAATGAATCAAATATTAGAGTATCCTCATCAAATATCGGGTGTGACCACTGTCGTCTCCTCTCCGCCTAAAGATACGAGATACGACCAGCCTGGCAGATCAAGAATATTTTGTCTGTAGAAAATTTATTTTTACCGTTGACACCACTGTCATATTAAAATTTGACGCGTGTTCATATCTTTTTTGGCACTGTGGCTGGAGAGTCACTGCCCTGCTGTTAATAACGACAAAATTAAGTCAGGGTACAGCCTCTCGTCTATGCTGTCAGCCGGTCAGCGATGAGAGGTAAAGCACAGCCTGTATGACGTCATCGTGTCGGAGGGAGACGTGGCAGAATGTCACACAAGTTTGCTTTATATCCGTACGTACCATTTAATGTCAAAGCTGGAAAGTACAGTACAGTACCGTACTGTCCTAGAAGACAAGCAAGGAGATTTGTTGTGAACCAGCCTCCAGACTGACCGTCGCTTTTGAGATTCTGTAAAAAATAATTGACGGTCAGCGTCCTCCGTCAACCGTCACCTGCCAGCCTGCCGACTGTTTCAACTTTTTTTTGGGTTTGTCTTTAAGCGCGCTTTGCGCTATTTGCTTTGCAAAATTTTCAGTTAAGTATTTATTAGCCAATGAGAAACGGTCTATACAAGTGGAAATAACGTTTATTGTGATTTTTCTAATTTTTTGAAGAGTTTTTCTTGATTTTCAAGGGTTTCAGACTTTCAGGGTTTTTTTGTTTTGTTTTTTTCAAAATATAGAATATGCCTTCAACCACTCAAAAACGCCCAGATCTATTTTTAACACGTGCAAAAATCGCATCGGGGCGAAACTTTTGATTTCTGCCGAGATCTTAAAAATTTGCTGACTTGAAAAAGTGAAGTGAAAATAGACCGAACGTTTAGTTTTTAACTGTACAGTACACCGTGTATCGCTATTAGTGTTGACAACTTTTTCGCCACTTAAAACATCTCATCTCCGTACACACTTCTCCAATTTTCAAATGAAGACCGCCAATTGAAAGCTGAAAATCTAAACTTTCATTCGCAACCGTCAGATCTAAAATCCGACAAGTGTGTACGGAGAAAATATGTTTTAAGTGGCGAAAAAAACATTATCGCTAATAGCGATACATGGTGTAGTTGACTGCCGTTTGTTTTTTCAGCCTGTTTTTGGCCGGTTGTCGTTGTACTGCACCGGCTGATTGGCGTCCGAATCAAATAGTTTTTTGATGGCCGAAGCAAATCTTCCGAACTTTTTCCTGTCACATGACAGTAAAAATACTGAAACTGTACTATTTTTCACATAACGTACAGATTTATTCACATAACGTACATCTTTTTTCACGTAACGTACAGATCTTTTCACATAACTTACAGATCTTTTCACATAACTTACAGATATTTTCACATATCGTACATATCTACTCACATATCGTACATATCTTTTCACATATCGTACAGATTTGTTCACATGGCTTACATTGACAGTCAGTGTACTACACCGTGTATCGCAACTAGTGCAGATAAATTTTACGCCAATTAAAACATCTTTTATCCGTACACACCTGTCCGATTTTCGATTTGAGACCGCCAATCGGAAGCTCAAAATCTTACCTTTCAATCTTAACCGTCAGATCCAACATCCGACGTGTATGTACGGAGTAATAATGTTTTAGGAGACGAAAAAAAGTACAAAAAATCAGCTCTAATAACGATTCACGGTGTACTGTTTCAACGGTACACATCGACAGCCGCATCCGTACACTATTGTAAAGTCCACAGCATTACGAGATTCTACTGCTATTTCAAATTTTCAACGGACCCTATGTACGGACAGTCAACGAAACTCAAATTTGTCGTATGTGCAAGCTTCCTCGGCACGACGCGGATCTTCTTTGTCGGCTCTGTCCGTACCGATCGTCAGCTGATTATTAGTGTGGATAATTCCTCGCTTTTCCGACGTGAGTACGGAACTTTAAAATTATTTTTCCCTCTCGCCTTCCTTCCTTCCTGACGTGGAAAATCCATGGCTTCCATCCGCTTCCTTCTTTTGTCGTTTTCTCTCTCTCTCCTTCTCCTCTCCTCTCTTCTCTCCAGTGTCGAAGCCGCCCACCGACCATTCTTGGATCTGTCCTCTCAGGCAATGCCACGTGGCGTTCCCGAAGTGATTTACGATTCCGTACATGTGATCGACGACAGCTACGATGAGGCGGTTGAGTTGGAGGAAATAATGACAAAGAAGCGCCAGCTGGCAGATGAAGAATACGACAAAAATAAAATGCTAAGGTCTCGGAAGTTTATTCTTTTAAGAGGTGAAAAAGTTGGCGAAAAATTTTCTGCCTAGAGAAAAATCCGCACGGGATATTCGTAATTTCATGAATTGTAAATTTTTAGCAGCATTATAAAAAGAAAGTAGAAAGGTAATTGTTTTACAATTTATTTGATATCATGGTATATTTTGGGATATTTTGGGATAATTGGGTATATTGACGCAATAATTTTTCGACGTGTTGGGATCCTATAATGGGATGGAATTTTGAGTTGTTACCAATAAGCTACATGTATCCGTTTTGGTGTTAATATGTAGACTATGAATTTTTCAGACTATTTTTCAGATTATTTTTTAAACTATTTAATTAAATTTTCTTTTTTTTTACGATTATGATATTTCTTGAATTAGACGGTGATATAATCATGTTCGCAAGGAGGAAATGAGGTGTTGTTTTTCTCCCACATAGTGGAAAAATAGGAATAGGATGATGAAGAGAATATTTACCCTATAAAATTTCACTGATTTGTTTGAAATATAAATGTAGTGATAATGTTGAAAAATTGTTACTTTACGAGGAAGTACACCAATGTTATTGATGTAAGCTTTTCTGAGAAATCTATCTGAGATTTCCAATGTTTTAAAATAGAACAAGCCAACCAAGCATATTACTTTTTTCGAGCAGTTGCTCATCACGTGTTGTGATTTTTGTATTTTGACGAAATAAGTTGGTGTAGTTTTTTCCCATTTTTTTGCTAAATAGAGATGTTGATCACTCAATTCTATTGGCTTGTAATGAATTATTTTGTTTTAACCAATGATGATGTTGTTGTAAATTATGGTGATTTGATTTTGTAGCATCGCCGATAAATTCCCAAACAAACTAGTATGCGTTTTACCTTTATTATCATCAACATTTCACATTGAGGCTTTAATGATCATTCCCCCCTACACCCGCCTTACCATTTCATTATGACAATTACAATTTGACGAAATCTCAAAAATCTCAATTCATAAAAAATCACAAATCAATTATTGGCCTAAGGCCTCCAATACAACACAATTATAAACTCTAACAGTAGCTAAAAAATTAGCTTATTTATGTATGTGTATTTAGAGATTTAAAATATGAAGTCGCTAATTTGATGTACAATGAAAGAATTGCTACGGTCGAAAATGCATTTGGAGGATATAAGGATTGGTGTATTTGAGAAACTTATTAGGTCAAAATAACACAATCAGGTGTATATTATAGCCGGTCAACGGTAAACTAATAGCGGGTCAACAATAAACTATCACCGTAAGTAAGGGTACAACCCCATGTAATTGGCCCCATTGTAACTTAGCGCACTTACTTTGTATTCTAGCGTACATTCTATGTAAACAGTTTTCCGCTATCTCAATGTGTAACAACGAAATTGTTACTAAAGAGTGTGACGGTTGTATAAGTAGCAATGTGTGTGGCGGTCGTCAAAGTCTACAATCTGTCTTGACGCACAGTATATTTTGAAACTTTTTGGAATGTCGCACATCGTATTCACTAAATGTTTTGGTACGTCTCGTGTCTTTGCATGACATTGTCGACGTACAGCCTCCAAGCCATGGCATAACAAGTTGCTTTTGCATTTGCCTCTTGATGGACATATAATTGTTGAGGTCCCTGCAAAATAAAACACATTTTTCTTTTGGGTGCTTTTATTGGATTCTTCCCAACGTGACTTGGTTCGTGCACGTGTGGCCGCCCTCATCATTATGCCGTCCTCCATTGGTGATACGAAGTAGTCGAGTTTGGAGTGAAGGAGAGGCAAGGTGAGCAAGGTGGGAAAGGCGTGAGCTGAAGTGGTGCCTTCACTTATTTTTCACCTCTACGTGAAATGCTATTGCAACCTTGAAAAAGGCCCAAAATACGTACAAGATGCAAGCGGACAAAAATAAACAACCGTGTATTTTTTCTTGTGGTCAAAACCTTTTGAAAAATGTTGACAAGTGCGAATATGTTTTTCTATTTGTGAAAGCGTTGTTACTTTACGACGTGACTTAATATAAGTTTGAAGATGAAGTGATAGTGGGTCTGAAAAACAAAAGAAGACAACTTGTCGTACATCCTAAGCTCGAAGATGACGCAAATTGTACTCTACATTTTTGCGATTTCTTTGTACGGTTGTAACTTTAGCAGTACGACGCTAATTTTTTGAAGAAAAAAACAGAAAAAAAACCCTTACTTAGCCACATGGGGCATTACCTTTAGACGCACTATCCACTGGTTGCGATCGTGCTATTTTGAGTACGAAATCGTCATTCAATTAAAATCGCGCTTTGAATGAGCTTTTGTGGCTATTTGGGAGCGAATTTGTGACGTGACCGCGTGTAACGTTTCGTTTGAATTGGTGCGCATTTGTGCGAAACGAAACAACAATTTGTAAAACTTAACAGCTATTGGCTTAGAGTACTTTCGCATGTAACCGAAACTTAGTCTTGTTACTTTGTTTTTTAGCGAAGATTCTCCTGCAGCTTTCAGAGCATTCGGATGTAAACGCAGAGTACTTGTTACTTAAAAAAAGTGACTTACGTGGACGTGTACCAAACAATGTGACAAATGTAGTACACAAAACGAGGCGAAACTTCCAGTCGGCTTCAATTTGAGGCGTCTCTTTGCACATTATACAATTTTTGTGACTTCGTAATGTCCGTACGCCAAATTGTCGACGTGTCGAAACCCTAAAATACCTTTCCCTATCGCACAGAAATGCGGTTTCGTTTTTCGTCTTCCCACTTGCCGACAGGTGCCCAATGTTTTTCCTACGCCGTATGTGTAATGACATGTGTGTTTGAGAGAGGGGGCTTACGACAACCCCTGTACGGAAATCAGCGCACGGAAAACAATACGCACAGGCTGTGTGTTTTTTTTTTGGTACTCCGCGCACAAAAATTGTAAAAAACAGCCGACACGTGGGACAACATCTGCCTATTCGCTCACCTCATGGAACTTCATTTAAAATCACATCGCGAGGTGATTTAATGTAAAGTTTGAGCATGAGTTGCAAGGACGCGAAAATGGGTCGAAATGCGCTAGAAGACAAATTGCATTGCGCTAGACGACAAACTGCAGTACATATAAAGTTTCAAGGTAACGCAACTTGTATGGTAGTAATTTCAATTTTTTGGTACGGCTGAGGATTTCTCGTTTTTTTCAAAGTTATGGAGGAAAACGACAAAAAATAACTGTAACTTTAGCACATGGGAAAGTACCCTAATTTCATTTTTTTTGGTATGGTTGCGGATTTCTCGTTTTTTTTGTAAGTTATGGAGGAAAGCGATAAAAAATAACTGTAACTTTAGCACATGCGAAAGTACCCTTAAAAAGAATAGTTGTTAAATATAATTTTTGAATACATTTGGCATTGGTCAGCCAAAAGTCAAAGCCAGTACACCGCCCATTTTTATTCGGGTTCAACATTTTTCTGCAGTCAAGTTATTTTTCTCGACCCTTTGTTTCAATTTCCTATAGTGACGTCATGATCAAAAGGTAAGACCCTCACATTTCGATTGCTTACCTCACGAAAAAATTCCAACGGTCCATTACAGAGCTAAATAATTTTTGGGCTGCCCAAAAAATGTTTAACTCTAATAACGACGGGCGGTGTAGCTTAAAATCTAGCTTAAAAAATGGAGCATTTTTCCATTAAAATATCTATCTAATTCGTATGATATAAAGTATGTACTATATACTAAACGTGCAGAAATATCGGCAAAAACAATTATTTTTGACCACGCTATAAATCGGTAACCTTTGCCGTTCCTTTACCGATATATCGAAATATCGAGCCTATCTCCATTTACAAATCTCCCGATACACCACACTATTTTATGAGACTTTGGAGCCGATTATGTAGTTATTTTACAAAAAAAAAAAAAAAAAAAAAAAAAAAAAAATCCCAAAAAAA
>JBBHKE010000871.1:0-13323 GCA_037447655.1 Zygnema cylindricum
ATTTTTGATAGCCAATGTATGTCTCTGTACGGCGATGCGCTGATCCACTTGTCGCCTTGGTTTTTTTTCTTTTTTTCGTTTTCGTTTTCTTTTTTGTTTTCGATTTTTTGTATTGCACTGCTTGTCAGGCTAAAAGAGCACACATGCGACAAACCATGTGATCTCAAAAATTGCCTGAATTGCAATCAATTTTGTGCCAAGTCGCCGGGTCATGACAAAATTTGTGCCGATTCACAATATTCAGAGCATCTCTGTAGTGCCCCCTTTCACTTATGTGGCCAAAATTGCTCTGCTTTCAACTGTCGCGGTAACTGTGTAACTCCACATGGGAAAGCTCACACAATCCACAAGTGTTTCAAAGAAAAATGTACCCGGAACTGTTCTGTGACAGGTTGCGATAAGGTGAGTTGCTTTTGTAAACTTTTGGTGAAATGAAATGTAAGTTTGGAACTTTTGTGCTAAACTTGCAGTTACAGTACTCTTTGTTTTGTACCATCAAGTTTTGTGAGCTATAAACGATGCAATTTTTTTTCTACTACTATACGTGATTTTTTCCCTTGAGGCCTCTGATGTGGATAATTCGCAAGTATTATTCGTTTAGAATGTTAGATGGGCTTTTGAATTATATTTTTTTGTATAATCCTTGATACCAATGTAGCGTTTTCTGCATCAAAGTCAATATGGTGTGTTGTTTGGATAACTTTGTACCACCATCTATTGCGCATTTTTTCAGTTGTATTCGTCATTTTTTTATCCTCGTCTCTACCTAAATTCCTGACCTGATGGTCTTGATGGTCTTGTTAGGCAGTGCAACATACATCTGTTAGCATATTAGGAGGGTATCAGATGGTTTTACTATTTTTTCGGAAAGTGCATCGTTCTGTGTAATTCTAACCGAGTTTATTTTGCGACGTGACAGATATGCGTGGCTGATGACCACTTCCACTGTTCTCCTCTGTCAGAAGGTTTTATTGAAGAGAATGGGAAAAGAATTGCTGTAAATCTTGACAAATTTAACGGCCTTCATTTTTGTGGCGATAATCATTTATGCCAAAAAGTTTGTGAAAATGTCGGAATCTGTAAGGTGACAACCCAACTTGTCCCCGAAGGTACCGCTGACTTCATCGGAAAAAGAAGTACTTTTTCGGTAAGTGATTTTCTATGGCTTCTAACACAAGGGCCGATGGCCAAGATGATAAAGTCCGATTTATTGCACTAGGTGACATGGCTGATAAAAGTAGGAAGGACCGAAATGTAGATAAAGACAGAAAGGTAAAGAAAACAACTGTGTTTCTTGTTGGATTGAAAATCATACAGAGCTGTAGTTTAAACAGAATGCAGAATGTCACGAAGGTGACTTCTCAACATCTAGGGAGCTTATGTGACTCTGAAACGTCACTTCGCTCATTGGCCGAAAAAGCAAAAATGAGATCCTTAGTTTGTGATAAAAACTAAGGATCAGATCTATTGCACGAAACCTACAAAAGCTACAGTGTGCGCTTCTAAGAAGAGTCAGAAAAGGAAAACAGAAACAGGAGACAGAAATTGAACTAAGTAACGTAGGCTAGAATACTAGAACTGACTAGATAACGTCAACTGGAATACCAGTTTACGTTGTTAACAAAGGTAAAACTAGCCTGAAGCTTCTAAAAACTAAATAATTTTAACACGATTATCATTTAAATGCGAGTAAACAAGTAAAACATGGATCACAGAGTTAAATGATATATGTTTCAAATGTTTGTATGTGTATTTTAGGGCCTGATGATTGTTAAAATACTTCCATAGATGGAGGCCTTTGAGTTAAAACTATTATTGCCTTACTTTCATCTCGTCTTATCGTCTGGTTTGAGAGTCTATACTTTGTAGTAAGTTAAAACCATGTCATGAGCCACCTGGCAAGTAAAGTTTATTCACAAGTGAGGAACCCTGTATTATTACTTTTGAGGAAATCCATTTTTCTTGGAAAGGAAATTGACTTACGATGGTAGTCTGAGATACATCTTGTGTGTGAATGATGCTACAAAAATCTGTGGAAACACACTTTTTCAGATTGTAGCTCAGACTGTCCAAGCTTTTTTTTGTCATGTCACCTACAGTATCGGATGGTTTCGGAAGCAAATGGAGACCGAGAGAATTGTAGTGTCCCTATACCCCCTTTTAAGTTAGAACATGAGGGTTCCCACGCCCACTCTTTAGACCCTCGTGTGATTCACTATTGCGACCAGCGATGTCCCACCTGCCATTATTTCTGCAATCAGCCTTATGGCCATCCTGGAAACCATAATGCGTCCCATGGAATGATGCGAAATCGTCACTTTGTGGCAGATACTGAGGCAAGTACATTTCTATATTGTACTTGTTTTCTAGCCATCTTCATTTATGTGTTTGTCTATTTTTTTGGGATTGTGTCAATCGTGACTTGTACAACTTTATCGGTGGTTTTTTCGTTCTTGTTCGATTCATTTTTTTCTTTGGATTTGTTGGTTTGTTGGGGGGAAGTAGATTTTTATGTGGGATTTAATTTCTGTTTGTATTTGTTTTATTTTTGCGTTTTTTCTTCGATTTTGTTGGTTTCGTTTGACGTAAATTGCAATTTTAAGTAGTCACTGGTATTACGTTTTCCTTTTCCAAAATAATTTTCCCAATGTAATTTTTCAATGCATGAAGCTGCTAATGGTTAATCCTGTAGTGTTAGTGAGCGAACTCTTCTCAAGCTAGAAAAAAGTCGGTTGATATAATGTCTCTTTTAGTGCGCTTCATTTTTTGGCATCTTTTGTCCCTACAGGATATTGAAGTCGGCTTGCGAAAATATGCTGTGGGAGAGTCTGGAGAGGCAGAAATGTGCGATATGTTTTGTAGATCTTTAGGTCGAGGGCATCTTTATTTGCTTCCTTGTGATACGGAGGAGGATCTCAATTCCGTTTGTACTCATTCTGCAAAAGATGGACGTCAGCATCAAACTTGCAAGTACATTAACAAGGAAGGAAGGAAACCAATGGACGAGTTGACCCACGCTAATTATTGGCAAACTGTCAATTGGGAGGACCCATGCTCTTGGATCGAGAGAAAGGTGTTTATTTTTTCTTGGTTTTTCTCGTCTACTGTTTATCCTCAATGTGTTCATATTGTCACAGCTTTTTCTTTTGTTGTTTTCTCCACTTAACTGCTTTTTCTTTTGTTGTTTTCTCCACTTAACTGCTTTGTCCTCTTGCTATTTTCGCTCTCTGTTTTCCCCCTCTGTTTCGTCCCTCTTGTTTTTCCCATCAATGTTTTTCTTTCACTGTTTCTTCACTAGTTTTTCTTCTCCTAATAAGATTGAACGGCAGGTCATATCTCTCGTGTTTTTGGTCGATATATAAACTCGAGGGAGTAATACATAAATAGTCTGCATTTGTAGACATGAAGATGCAATCAATTTTTGCTGGCGTTGTTTGCTAAGACGACCGAAGGAATAGGAGTCCTTCAATGATTTCCTGGAAATACAAAGACTTGCAGTAATAGAGTTGATGCTTTTTCTGAGAAAACCATATTCTGTTTCTCACATATGATCTTTTTCTTTATGAATGTTAAAGCTTATTGTCCTTATGTTTCAACTTGTGTGTAGGATTTTTCCATGTGTCCACATGTTTGCAACCATTCCAGTCATTCCGACAATGGCATAACACCTTCTTTTTGCTCATTGCCACTTTGGCATGATCCAAAACAAAAGAATGAGATAATTTATGGTTCTATTTCTATCGATGGACATCATTTTCCTTGCAACCATGATAGTCCAAATTCTGGACAGATTTTCCACCTTGTTTTTCTCCTTGACGAGTCAAGATCTATGAGAGGAAAGCCCTGGTTAGAACTTCAGCAAGCTTACCGCAGCTTCTTGTCGACTAGATCTCAATCATGTAAAGAGGACATTGTGTCTGTAATTCAATACATCGATTCTACAAGATTAAAGTGTGAGGCCATTCCCATTGCTGACGCTTTTTACGAGGAACTTCATTTTCATGGAGGTGGTACGTGTTTTAAAAAAGGAATTTCAACAGCTTATAGTTTAATGGATAGAGTATCTACACGTTACCCCCAACGTACGCCAAGCAGTCTGTATGGACAAATCAAAGTTCATCATCCCCTCCCGTAATGGTTCGTAGACCGTTCACTTCAGATTTTTCTAATGGCACTAAACTACTATAGTGAACTGTACAGTACACCGCGAATCACAATTAGAGTAAATTACTCTAATTCAGTAGTTCGAAATTTCGACTCTATCACATGAAATAGAGTAAATGATTATAATTTTTTCATTATTCTATTTAAGGTAAAGTTTAATTAGTGTTTTTAATTCTAATATAGGCTCGTTTTAAATAGTGTGCAATACGGACGACCTCCGACCGTGCAAAATTGTACTTTATTAAGTAGAAAAGTAAAAATAAGATTTAATACAGACCGTTATCATGTAACTGCGTTTTAACAAACCACGTAGTGCAAACGTCATAGTGACGATAAACTGGACGTTTTGCCAAATTCTGTATGAATACCCTATTTACAGTAGAGGATATTAGCGTGCCAAATTAGAGTACTTAAATTATTTAGAGTAAACTTCATAGCTGAAAAAGCTCTATCACATAAATTAGCGTTCATAACTCTAATTTTATTTTTTAGTTTTTGTACTCTAATTTTTGCACTACTCTAATTACGATTCGCGGTGTACTGTCAAACAGACGATTTTTAGAAATAACATTGAAGGAAAGAGGATCGTTTATATCCGTCGATCGAACCGGTCGACGACATTTCATGAACTGTTTTTTTTTTGTAGATTTGGAAACTTTTTTATCGACCGTTGCTAAAAAACTCTTTACCTCCAGCCAGTTGGCGTCGTTGTCTCCACGCTATCGTACACCGCCAATTGCTATTAGAGTATAAAATGCTAACACGTGCCCCTAAATTTTGACCCCAAAACCTGAAATAGAATAAATAACGCTATTTAAGGACGTGGACCGTAATCTGCCACGTCCCAGGCACTAAATAAGAATCAATAACGCTTATTATTTTTTGACGCTATTTAATCCTTGACTCTAATAGCGATTGGCGGTGTAGTTGTCAGAGAAAAGTATTCGCGGCCATATGTACAGAAGAAGAAAATTTGACGGGATTAGGGTGGACACCCTTCATTACGCAGTCGGTGTCCTCAAAGTCTCAAACAAAGTATTTTCAGCTAAGGACCAAAAAGGGAAATTAGTCAAAGTTGTTACGTGAGAGAGAAGTCAACCGGAGTCTTGTTAGGCATACGCACGGTTGATAGACGTGAAGGTACATATACGTAGACGTCAAGTTTTGGGTAAAAACGTGGTCCTTGATTTGTAGTGTACGAGAGGTCTAGTCGCAAATTTTGAGTGTACGTGACGGAAAAGCATGGGGACATTTTGTACTTGCCGATCTTTGATTGGTCTACGTGTGTCACTAGTTAGATTCTATTTCTTTACATGACACGCAAGTAGCATAGGTCTACACGACACCTACACATATAAAAAATTCACCAATGCTATGCATTAGTTAATCATCAATGTACTGAATGATTCTCTCCAATTTTTCCCTGCTGCTAGTACTACACTGAGTGCTTATTTTGTCGTGGAATTAATCTATCTTCTTTCTTGTTCAGTAATTTATCTTTGCTTTCTAATGTAGAGAATTGTTTTCTTTAGCTTTTTGTCTTGTAATTGATCTATCCTATGGTCACTTTTTCAGAATCTCAACATGGTATCGGAGCTTGAGCTTTAGGTAGACTTACAGACATCCAAAAATTTAATGGTAGTAATTATTTACTCTGAAAAGCTAAGATGGCTCGAATTCTAAAATATAAGAATTACTGGGGTATTGTAGCAGGCACTGAACTGAAACCTACAGCTATATGATAGTAGGAAAGAAGAGGCAGCGACGTTAATTATTCTAGAAGTGGAAGACAATCAACTTTTACACATAGTTAAGTTAGAAAAACCTAAGGCTATGTGGGATAAGTGAAGGACTATACATGAGCGTACTAATCCGTCCAACATAATGCAATTAAAAAATAAATTGCTCGACTTTAGTATGGAGAGTGGAGATACTATGGAAATTGTCGGTGCATATTAGATCCCATAACATACTATGGAAACTCATATAAATAAAATGAAAGAGCTTAAATTACAGTTAGCCGCAGTCAGCACAAAACTGAATGATGATGATTTGACCCTTACACTGTTTAGGTCATTACCATCACAGTATGCTATGATGATCACGGCTTTGAAAAGTCAACTTACTGTAGACTTTGATGTAGTATGTCAGCATTTTATTCAGAAAGAAGTTCAAATTAAAAGAAAGGAGGAAAAAGAGTCAGATTCAGCTCTTAATGTCAAAGACAAACAGTCAGTAAAACGCATTGAGTGAGTAATTGCTTGTGCCATATGTGGCAAAACCAATCATTAGACTGCTGACTGTAGATTTTAAAAGAAAGAGAATGAAAACTTTCAGAAAAAGATTGTTTGTTACAATTGTTCAAAACCAGGTCATAAGTCTTTAGTTTGTCGTAGTAAAGACAAAAACAAACAGAACAAACCATCATTTGCCATGACCATTCAAGAAGAGACTAAACTTTTTCTCACACGGTCAAATGCTCAGAAAAGTAAATGGATTATAGATTTTGGAGCGTCTCATCATGTGTGTAATCACAAGTCCATTTTTTTTCTATGACAGCATTACAGATTCCTCGACGAATTGTACTGGCAGATGATAAGATTCTAGAGACAAGTTTAATAGGCGAGGTTAAGTTACAGTTATACTGTGATATTGGTAGCCATGAAGGGCATTTAAAAGATGTTTTCTACTTACTAGATTTAAAGTATAACCTTTTCAGTGTTATGCATGCTGTAAAGAGTTGACTAAAAGTCAAATTTGAGAAAAAGAAAAGTGAACGGTGTGAAATCAAAAGTGAGGGGAAGTTAATCGTTCTTGGATATCCTGAAGGGAATCTTTTTGTTCTACGCTTGGATGATGAAGATGAACAGTTGAATTTCAGCAAAAAAATGCAGACTTTGGAGCAATGGCATCAACAATTTGGTCATCTGGGAGAGCAGAATCTTAGACGACTCATCGAAAAGAAGATGGTCCGAGGACTTGAGGACGTCAACGCCAAAGACAACCCTAAGGTATGTGAAGGATGCGCTCAAGGTAAGCAAAGAAGGCTTCCTTTTCATAAAATTGATAAACCCAAACACAAAAGGAAGCTGGAGCTTATTCATTCTGACTTCAGCAGTCCTCACCCCTTAAGTCTTGGAGGTTTTAGATTTTTCATCACGTTTACGGATAAGTGCACTAGAAAAGTATGGGTGTATTTCATGAAATCTAAGAGTGAAGCCCTTGAGAAATTCAGAGAGTTTCAAACCATGGTAGAAAACCAGACTGGAAACGGATCCAAATTTTAAGGTCGGATAATGGGGGAGAATATACCTCCAATGCTTTTAAGGAAAACTGCAAAATTTGGGGGATACAACAAGAATTCACAGTAGCTTATAGTCCGCAGCAAAACAGAGTACCCGAAAGACTTAATCAAACTTTGGTTAAAATTGCACGTTGTTTAGTACATAGTGCAAAACTAAGTCAAAATCTGTAGGCTGAAGCTATCTTTAAGGTAGTTTATTTGAAGAATCATTCTCCTTGTACTTCTCTGAAAGATATTACACCTGAAGAAGCTTGATCAGGATTTAAACCGAAGCAAAACCTTTGTTCACTTCCCAACACAGAATATAAAGAAATTTGAAAAAAAGAGTTGGACTGGTGTCTATGTAAATCATGACATAAATAGAAAAGCTTACAAAATTTATGACCATGTTACAAGGAAAGTTCATGTTAGTCGACATGTGACTATAGATGAAGGGAAGGAAAGTAGTTAAGATGTGACAGGTAGTTTTGACCCTTGGTCTGAAGAAACAGAGACTGTCACTGTTCTTTTTAACAAGAATTGGAAAGTGGGTCTCCACAAACACCAAGTACTCCAAGCAGAGAAGATGAAGTGGAGCATTCGTCATCGACGCCAATTTCCATTCCAGTTTAGACTTCCGTCATCCCTGGTGGAATATCAACCTTTCAACCATTACCAGTGGAGAAGTTACCAGCACCACAACCTTCGCAAATTAGAACCTCTCCGAATTCAATTCAACAATCGAGATTGATGGTAACCCCTCAAAGAGTATCTAATCGGATACGTACTAAACCAAAAAGAGTTATTGAAGAAACGGGAGATGTAGGTTTAGCTTATTGTTTTATGGAGGCAGAGGGGGATCTACAAACCTTTCATGAAGTTTTGGAGAGTTCTAATTCTCATAAATAGAAAGAGGCAATAGAATTAGAATATGACGCATTGATCAAAAACAAAACTTGGAACTTAGTAGAACGCCCAATAGAGAAAAACATTGTGGGGTGTAAATTGGTCTTTAAGATTAAAAGGAAGTCAGATGGGTCAATGGAAAGATATAAAGCGAGGTTAGTTGCTAAAGGGTATTCCCAGGAAGAGGGGGTTGATTACACTAAGACTTTCTCACCTGAAGTGAAATTTAAAAATCTCAGAAGTTTAATAGCTCACCAGTAGTGAAATATATTAGTCTCAGAAGTTTAATAGCCTTAGGGGCACCAGAGGGAATGCAGATGCATCAATTAGATATCAAAACTGTTGTTTTTAGAAAGCTTTAGTCCTCTCTATGCCTCAGTTGTGAGGGAGAGAGAGTTGTTTAGGACTTAAGCTATTTTTGGTTGAGTTCGGTTCAGTACTTACCAAAATTAGTGTGACAGTGAAGTTGGGAGTTCACGTTTCATTCACACTTGGGACACGCGTCGTCACTTGAGAGAATGCGTGAGTATGTCCTCCGTGGACGTACGGAAATTCGGAAGGACCACGGGACTTCGTGAAGTCAGTTCTACGGAGCCAAATCCTCTAATCGGACGGCTGACAGCTGCCGCCAACAAATACTGACGAGGCGTGACTAGATCACTATCACATTACGTTGTCTGAACTTCGGTGTAAACATTTGGTAGAATAGAACTTTGTCTGTAGTGAATTAGTTGTTTAGTGTTGGGAATGTGGTTTATGACATACCTTCAATACACAAGTATACTCATAGTATTTGTTGTGTTAGCATGTTAGATGTACGGCTGAAATGCCTCCGTACAGCTTAGTGTAGTTTCGGTGTATAGAAGTAGGACTTAGTAAATTTGATCATTTTAGGAACAAATGATATTAAAACTGTACACTCAGATTTATGTAATTTAATTTTTGCATATCTCACAGATCTGAAAGCGAAAATGGTTGAAATATTGTGTGTGTGTTTTTTTGTATGTTGTCTACACCGTGGTAAATATTCAGGACCATTTGAGCATATTACTGAAAGTTATAGTCTGTCAAAGTTGCTATTCAGCCATCGGTATTTGTGGATGCTTCCTCTCTTGATTTGTTCTACGATAACTACTGCTGCATCTTCTTCATCTTTAATACCTGCAGTTGTCTCAAAACAACAAAAACTGCATTTCTTAATGGGGATTTAGAGGAAGAAGTCTACATGGAACAACGTGAGGGCATGATAGATACAGGAAAAGATGCATGGTGTGTAAACTACCCAAATCTATATATGGTCTAAAACAAAGTCCTAGGTGTTGGAACATTAAACTTGACACCAAAATGAGAAAAGAGGGCTTTGAGAGAAGTCACACAGATAGAGCAATTTACACTATTTGGGAAGACAAAAACTTAATGATTGTCTCAATTTATGTCGATGACATGAGTGTGTTTAGTTATCTGTTAGTCGAGGTTGAAAAGGTCAAACGGTTCTTGAATAGCAAATTTGAGACAACTGATCTTGAAGAATTAAGTTACCTTCTTGGTATAGAAATCAAAAATAATACTTATATAGTCTCCATGAATCAACAGAAATATGCAAAATACGTATTAAAACGTTTTGGTATGGAAGATTGTAATCCCGTATCAACACCTTTAGACCCGAGTCAAAAGCTTACAAAGGAAATGGGTCCTAAGTCAAAGTTTGAGAAAGAACAGATGAAACAAATGCATTACAAAGAGGCAGTGGGTAGCTTGATGTATTTAATGGTTGGCACACGCCCTAATTTAGCTGCACCTGTAGGCTCAGTTAGTCAATTCATGCAAAACCCAGGTCAGAGCACTAGTATGCAATTAAACGTATTTTACGTTATGTGAAAGGGACTTTAAATTACGGCCTACAATTCTTGAAGAACACCGGAGACATTGATTTTTCCGGCTATGTGGCTGCGGATCCGGTAGTCGACCTTGACACAAGGAGGAGCACTACCATATAGATTTTTACATGTTCAGGAGGACCTACCAGTTTGAGTTCGAAACGCCAATCTTCTGTGACATTATCAAGCACGGAGGCGGAATATGTGGCGGCTACTCAAGCAGCAAAGGAAGCGTAAAAGGAACAAATTACTTCACGACACTACACAATTCATACTGGAAAAACCAAGGATCTCCTCGTAGCAACAGCGGAACCACACATCAATCACAGATAAAAGTAGAGCTTAATTTATCGGGAGGAGATTACAGAGTTCAATGCTCGCTGCGAAGGTCTACTCAAAGAGTCCTCTTCTGACTAAGTCTACTTTACTATATAAACTATCCATCTACTAGTAAACCTAGTACAATACAAATGTACATGTGGACCTTCAAGGTTAACCGAGATCAATCCAAACTATCCTTCTAGAACTATGTAGTTCAATCTACATTCTGGAGCATTGCTATGTTGCTAAGCTGCGTTGCTCTACTACGCTACTAAGTTGCTACGTTGCTCTGCTGCACTACTCTGGCGTCCCGCTCAACCTTACTTACTCAAAGAAATTGAAGTTGACGGAGTATGCTTTTGAAATAAATAGCTTTTTGTTACTTTCTAGGTTATAATATATTAGGGGAAAAAGGAACATGCAGGCAGCTTGTCTTCATCTCTTCTCTCTTACCCCCATACTTGTTGTAGTCACTGAAAGAGAGAGAGAGTGATGGAGCCATGGCTGCCCCAGCTCTATAGACAGGGTTAGAGAGTGACCTTAAGTCACTCTCTACAAAAAGGTTGAGTCATACAGGACTCGAACCCCCGACCGATAGAGTGTGGCGTAGCCGTCCGCTCTAACTAGTCTTTTGTAGATGTTCGCTAGAGTATATAGGGTGTGATTTTTATTTAAAGTATGTTACGTCTCGTAATCCGATTAACGAAGATGTAAATGTAACATCATTGAACAAGATAAAATCAGTGCGGACTGGATCCCGCATGAAACAAATGAATCTGACATTTGTTTCGACCGACGACATTTAATGCCAGTTCTTATCCAACGGCATACGTCTTCGCCGAGATTTCGGAATGGTCACTTTGGCGTTTTGTGACGTGGCATGACTTAGAGCCACGTGGAGAGATGACATTTGGTCATGTGAATTCCGAGGAACGTACGGACGAGTGAAAAAGGGACACGCGTCCACGTAATCGCCTTGTCGTACATATGCTTTACAATAGGTACACCGACAGTAGTACTTTTTGGTACGGTACAATAATCTGATTGGTCCGTACTTCAGTAGATAGAAGTTATTAGAGGGAATCAGGACTTAGAAAATTTTGGTAGATAGTCACCTCTCCCTTTGTGAGTTTGTACAAATTGACATTTTTACTGCCTCATAACTTATCTGCTGGTTGGCTCTTTTGAGTGATTCTTTTTGCTACGGACTCAGGGGAGTCCAAGATGCATAAGGAGGCAGTGAAATTATCAGATTGCCATCTTGGGCAGGAGTGATTATGGCTTGAAGTGGGTTAGTTAAACACTATCTAGAGGGCTTCTTGTATTCGCCATCCAATAGAGGACACAAAATTGCAGGTTATGGGCCCACCCCCTAGGGTGCCCACTTTCAATGGATCTGGGTTCATCTATTGGGAATTCATGATGATAGGAGCTTTGTGCAAAAAACGATACCAGGGTTTTGTCAGTGGACAAGTGAAACGTCCACCTTCGGGAACTCCACCAGGATTTGGAGGAGTAAGGTTTCTTGCAGCAACGGCCGCCTCAGCGGAGGAGGCAGATGATGGGGACATCAGTGTGTTTGGAAAGGGGAAAGGGAAGGAGACACCCCTCACTCCTATTGACATAGTACCGTTGCGGCGACCGTGAAGATCGCGGAGAACGATATTCAAATGTGGGAGGATGTAAACATGGCTGCCAAGAACTTCATTCTGAGGCACCTCACTCAAGCTTTGGCCACCCCTCATCTTCACATGTACAAGGCCGAGGAGTTGTGGGTGAGTTTGGTGGAGATTCATAGAGCTGGAACTATTAAGGAGCTCCAGTTGCCAGAGCAATAGCTAGTGACTTACACTTACAAAGGAGGAAAGATGTTAGATTACTGTAATGAACTTTCTTGTTCTTATATGGAGATGGAAAGTGCCGGGTGGACAGGTTCAATGAAAATGAAAGTTAACACCCTTATCATGAAGTTACTAGATGAGTTCGAGAACATAGTGTACCGAGTACAGGAAATGCATGAAGTTCATGGAAATGGAACACAATGGTCAGATGATACTTGCAGGAAACACAATGGAGATTACAGAGGAGGTAAAGCATTCGCTCAGCAGCGAGGCCCAGTGGCCAACCCAAAAACTGCATGGGGAAAGAGATCATTCTAGAGGACCGAGGCCCCCAAAGGGTCTTTGTCATTTTTGCAAAAAGTTGGCACACTTCATCGCAGATTGTGTGAAACTGTAGGAGTTGAGGCTCCAAGAGAACCGTGGAGGGGGTTCTTCCGGAGGGAAGAAAATGGCACTTGTGGTTACAAAAGTGACAGGAGAAACCTAGGATGAATCTTTTGAGGAGGATGGTGAGCTCTTTCTTGACATTTCTCTGGAGGAAGAGGAGAAGGAGATCCCTCAGAGACAGAAGTGTGCCCTTGGAGCAATTCGGGAAGCTCCATAGGAACGATGGATCATCGACTCAGGTGCATCCATGCATATGCGTCGTGATAAGGAACTCTTCACTAAGCTAAGAAAGATCCCTACTATAGAGGTAGAGTATGGGGATGGGAGAGTGGTTACTACGGATCTAGTGGGATGAGTAGATCTGAAAGTCTTTGTGGAGGGTAAGACTTCTATACTTACATTCTCAGATGTAGTTTACATTCCTTAGCTGAGTAAAAATCTTGTCTCTACGTCTGTGTTAGATGACAAAGAGTTTGATACCTTCAATAGAAATGGTGTCTTTACAGCTAAGTATGGGGATGAAGTTTACTTCACGGCAGATAGG
>JBBHKE010000872.1:0-17852 GCA_037447655.1 Zygnema cylindricum
ACTCCCTCCGATGGCATTCGAGGGCTCGGTTGCCCCCTTGGTTCGGATACTTTCGTGACCCAATTTCTTCATGATGCTTTACAGACAAATTTAGCCCAAGTGGAGAACCTTCCTCACCTTCCCGATCCTCAAGTTGCTTGTGCTATTTTAACCATGTGTTTTCCCCACCGTCCTTTTAACTTTACTCGTACTTCCCCTCCCACCTCGACATTTGTCTCCTCTCTCTCGGCTTTTGACGATCGCTTCATGGACGTCCTCCACACTCTGATAGGTCTTGGGGCATTTGATGGCGAGTCGGGGCCATCGGCCCGCATTCAGGCATCTATCCTTATCTCTATTGGGGGGTTGGGTCTATTATCGATTGCTCGTATTGCTTCTCCTGCCTATGGGAAGTTGGTGTCTTATTGCCTCTACTCTTGTTTCCCGTTTCTTAGCTGGGGACACCCCCGTTTTAGCTAATGTTATCCCTCGGGTTTCAAACATAGTGTTTGCCTTCCAGCAAGCTCTATTGGACGCGTCACGTTCTCTTCCTCCCCGTGCCCTAGTGGATGTGCCAATTTTCTCCACCTTTGATACAAAAAATGTTGAGCGGGTCCAAGAATCTATTTCCGGTCAGGTTGTCGCCGCCATTAAATCTGAGTTTCTCAAAGCGCTTCCCTCCGATTCTTTGCGTGCCCGTCTTTTTTATTGTGGTGGACCTGGTTTTGGGTCTTGGCTTTTCGCCACACCTATTTTGTCCACTCTCTGATTTTCACTTGCTCAATTCACCACCGCCCTCCGATTTTGCCTTGGCCTCCCCCATCCACTTTTACTTGGCTCTTTTGTTTGTGCATGTGGACGTGTCTCGGATCCCGATGGTGTCCATTTGCTTCGTTGCACCCATGGGGGAGATTTGATCCAGGCGCACGACAATATTCGCGACACTGTTGCAACTATCTCTTCGGAAGGGGGCTTTTTTGTGCGTCGAGAGGTTGTTTATATTATTCCCTCGCGTCGGATCAATGTTGTTTTGCTTGATTGTGCATGTCGCATCTTCGGTAATATTGTTCTGGCGAACCCTACTTCAGCTTTTCAACTACAGTTGTTGGTCAGGTGGCTCGACATGTTGGGGTGGCAGCTCGTGATGTGGCTAAGGCCAAGGAGAGTGATTATGCACATCGGGACCCTATGGATGACTTTATTCTGATGGCGGTCGAGATCTTTGGTTGTTTGGGTATTGCACTGGAAGAGTTTCTCCGTACTTGTGCTCGACGTGCTTTCGAGCGCCGAGGACCTAAGAGCCCTCCTCCTTCAGTCCTTACTTCTTTTATCGTCAACGCTTATCGGTGGCTTTACTGTGAGTGCACGTTTCTATTATCAGCCCTCCTCTTTCAGTCCTTACTTCTTTTATTGTCAACGCTTATCGGTGGCTTTACTGCGAGTGCAAGCTTCTATTATCCTCCGATTGGCTGTTGGGGTTATGGATCGTCACCGTGTTTCAGAACTCCCTCAACGTGCTCCCCCAGGCTAGGGGGACTTACGTGGTTGCTTTTCGTAGAAATTTAATTGATTTGAGGTTAGGGTTGTAGTTTTGGTTTTGTGAGTTCTCGTGCTTTTCATTTTGAGTTTGGGGGGTTTTATTTTCCTTGTTGATTGTTTCCTTTTTTTTTGTGTTCCCATTGCTCTATTTGTTTTTTATTGTAGTTTTCCAATTTTAACAATGCCAACCATTTTGTACCCTCGGACTTAGATGGGTTACCATCGTGCTTTTTAATTTATTTAACCACACTTCATCTAAAAAGAGACAAAACTTAAGATACCTTGCAGAGTATCCACACTCTTCTAATCTCAAAATCGAATAATTTGATTTATAAAATATTTTTGAAGTTCCCTTTGTATAACATTAATACGATGTACGACATTTGCGAATGGGAAGTTATTTAGAGTCACGTATTATATTTGAAATAATAATGATAATAAACTTTGTTAAGGCATAACAAATATATATTTATATACAAATGCATTTACAATTAATATGTGAAATGCACCTCTCAATAAAATAAACTAATTATACTTTAATTTGAAAAAAAAAATGTATTGATATTGCACTAAATCGCATATTGTACTAAATCGCAAAAATCATCATTTTGTTAAAATTTAAGATACATATTTTCAATATTTTTTGACAAACTTAGTCAAACAATGTTTGTTGTGAAAACATAAAAATTTCATATGATACAAAATTAATCAAATTAAACCTTCAATTTGATATAAATTTTATTGGTTTATATATTAATGTTTGTAACACTATTAAATTAATTTATTTGATGTAAAATTTATCGAAATTTAATTATTATATTGTAGATAAGTTAATTTATGTTAAATGAAATAGATCGGTTTTTATTAAATTGTATATCATTTAACACCGAGAATTAAACAAAGATAATTTTTTTGTATTGTAAATCATTTAACACCCAATCTTATTTTTTTAAACTTAGATTTTAAATTGTATATTTTTTTTTTAAGTTTTTTGTGTGATGTATAAATATATAATTTTTTTAAATAAAATAGTATAGTAAAAATGAGAGAGAATATTTAATTCGTGGTGGCAAATTAGTTTCGATTTACAACATTTAAAAATACAAAAAAAAAAATCATTTAAAAAATGTAAAATAAACAATAAAACTTAAAGAAAAAAATACATTTGAAAATTATAATATCTCTAATTTGGAATTATTTTAAATTATTTAAGAGATAAAATTTCGTTATATATGTATATATATATATATATTATTATTATTATTATTATTATAACTTTTTCATTTTATTATTGATTTTTTTTATTTTATTCGATTTTATTTGGAAAAAGAACATTTGTTCTTTTTTTTTTGTTTTTATAATAACGATGAGAAAAAAATTAATATCATTTTTATGTTAATAAAAAAAAAACTAACAAAAACGTAAAATAAGACAAAAAAAAACCCAAATGGTTAAAAGAAATGTTTTATGTAAAAAAAATAATAAACAGAAGAGAAAAAAAAATAAACAAACAAAAAAATTATTTTGATTCATGTTACAAAATTAATTTTAAATCAAAGCATTTAAAAAAAAAATCCATTAGAAAATATAAATAAAAAAATATATATAAATTAATTTTAGCATTTTATTATATTTTTTTTGTCATTTGTTTATTAAGTAACGCATTTTACAGTGATCGACGCAAACTCTACGTTGATTTTCAACCTTATAAAAGTAAAAGTGGCATTACTAAATTCATTATTAAATTCTTTTTGCTCAATTTTTCTCTATCTCACCAAACACTACAATAATAAAGGTGGCGTTACCAAATTCACTACTAATTTTTTTTGTTTAAATTCTTTTTTATTTTGCTAAAACTTTACTGCTAACATTTTTTTTTTTAATTTATTGATATTAAAATAACGTTATATATATAAAAAAAAACCTCTCTCTTTCATTAAAATATTACCATTAATATTATTTTTTGTTTTTTTATTTTTATTTATTTGATTATTCATATTAACGTAACGTTACTAAAAAAATAAAAAATAAATCAATGTATAAATAAATTGCGCACTGAAAATATAAAGTAATTTGCATGCAAAGTTTTTCGTTTGATTTAAAGTTTTTCTTTTGATTTTTTTTTTTTTTTGTTAGATTCATTTATTTTTATTTTGTTAAATTTTTTTTCTTTTATCTTGTTTTTTATATGTTTTTTAAATGGCGCATTTTGCATTGATCAGCACAAACTCTACGTTCACTCATAACCCTATAAATGTAAAAGCGGCGTTACCAAATTCACTATTAAAATCTTTTTGTTTAACTTTTTTTTAACTCGCTAAGACATTGCTATCAAGATTTTTTTTTTTTTTAATATTAAGATAGTTTTAATTTTTATGCTGCAGAAAAAAAATATTTTCAAAAAAAAAATTAAGAGTTATAAATGTTAATAGTATTCCTTCGTTTTTATAGTAACGTTGAACAAAAAAAAAAAATATCATTTTTATGTTAACAGTAGAAAAATATTCACAAAAGAGTATAATAAGAAAAAAAAAATAATAGTTAAAATTAAAAAAATATTTTTTTGATGAAAAAAATAGTAAAGTAAAAATAAGAGACAAAAAAAAACAAACAAACAAAAAAGTTATTTTGATTTATCATACGAAATTAATTTTAATTCAAAACATTTAAGAAAAAAAATTATATATATTAAAAAAAAATAAAAAAGTACAAAAAAAAAAAAAATCATTCAAAGATTATAAATTAAAAACATATTTAAAAAAAAATACGTTCTTGAATTATAAATGAAATACATATCTCAAAAAAATAGACATCATAAATTAAAAGCAATAAAATACATATAAAATTAATTTAAATTTTCTTTTCTATTTTGTTCTCTTATTTTTTTTTATTTTAAAGTGTATTTTTAAAAAAAAAAAAAATTTTTCATTTTCTTTCATTTTTTTGTATATTTACGTTTTCTGCAAAAAAAATAAATATTATTTATTATGTAGGTTTAAAAAAAAAACTTTACTAATTTATCCCGCAAACCTTTACACACTTTCTAATTATTTTTTTATTATAATGTTTCAAAAAACAAAAAATTCTTTTTTATTACATTTTTAGGATGATTATTATAATTATTATTATTATTCCTACAAAAACAAAATTAACATTTAAAAAGTATAAAAAAACAAAAAAAAACCAAAATAAAAAAAAACATAAAAATCAAAAAAGAAACAAACAAAAAAACAAAAAAAAACATAAATATTTTAATGATTTTAAATATATATGTATTTTGTTTTTTATTATGTATTTAAAACTAATAAATACTAACTCTGTGTTTTTTATTATTTTTTATGTGTAAGTTTAAAATTATAAAAAATGATTTATGATTTTTCAAACTAAAAGTAGACAATTGAAAATCGGATAAGTATGAACGAATAAAAGATATTTAAATGACGATTTTTTTTTTAATGCACGAAAAGATTTGTTATCATTGTGGACATAGATTAAAACTCAACGGTATAAAAAATGTTTTAAGTGGCCAAAAAATTATTCAATGTACTGTCTTAGACATAACTAAAAGAACATGTGTTTTAGACATAACTAAAAGAACATGTAGCTGAATTAACATGTAGCTCTTTTTTGATTTAATGTCTTTTTCTTGAAGATGTAATTCTGTCATATTATTTTTTAGGTAATGTACTTCTCTGTACTTATGTTGTGTTGTGCCATTTTTCTCTTTCTCTTTTTTTCCTTTCTATTTCTATTTTATATCTCTCTCTCTCTCTTAAATTTTTTTTGTCTTTTTTTTTTCTCTTTTCTGTTAATCATTTTTCTCTATCTTTTTTTTTTTTTTAAATTGTTATTATCATGGCCCTCCTTTTTAACGCTCTCCTCTTCACTTCCATTTTTTTTAATCCATTTCTTCTTCTTCGAGCCTTCATTCATTTTTTATCTTTTTTTTCCTTTTGAACATTTCTTTTTTTTAATTATATATCACGCTCATTAATGTTTTTCCCTCTCTCTCTAGAAAATTTTATCGTTTTTTTTTATCGATAAGATATCACGTGTTATTATTATGTTTTGTTAAATGTTACTTTATTATTTTTACTCAAACAAATATTACATCATATTTTAAAAAATATAACCATAAATAGATTATCTAATGAGGTTTATCCCATAATAAAAAACACCACATCGATAAATAGATTATTTTATAAACACATCCCATGATAAAATAGTGATGTCAATATTATTCTAAAAAATATTTTTTTTGTCAATGTCAATATTATTCTAAAAACATTATTTTGTTAAAACATAAAAGAGTTTTAATTATTTTTTTCTCTTTTTACTCTTTCTCTCTCTTTTCTCTCTCTCTCTCTCTCTCTCTCTCTCTCTCTCTCTCTCTATATATATATATATTTTCATAAAAATGAATTAAACAATGTTTTTTATGGAAATATAAAAATTTTATTTAAACTTATAGATAATATCAAAATTTAAATTAAATTTTAAATTTTATTAATTAATAAATCATTTATTTAATAGTATTAGTTGATAATACATTTTTACATTATAGATAAATTAGTTTAAATTATTATATATTGATAATTTATCACCCATTATTTATTAAAGTTCATTTTTTATATTGTAGATTATTTAACACCCAATTTTTTATTTTTTTGTAAATAAGTTTCATGTGAGACAAATAATCTTTGTAATACCAATAATGATTAAAAATATTAAATTTCAGAATTATTGAAAGGGAGAACAAAATTAAAAAAAAAATAAATAAAAAATCAATATAAAATAAGTTCGGAGAAAAGCTGAGTAGGTCCAGTTAAAAAAGTGAAATCAGATAACTAAATGTTAAAAAAAAAAAAAAAATTTTAATTTAATTTAAAAAATTATTATAATAATAATAACTTTATATCATAATTTCATTTTTTTTTTTATAATTTTCAAAAATCTTCAAATTATATATATATAATTTTTTTTTAAATTATATTAAAAAATCATAAAAATATCTTTAAACATTTTTTTTTTATTTTTATATTTTTTATTTTAGTTTTTTTTCATTTTAGCCTTTATTCTATTATGCCTTTTTTTTTTACCTTTTTTTTATCTTTTTTAATGCACTTCTTGTTTAGTTTGAGATTTTATGTGTTGCAACACTTCAACATGAGTAACTTATCGAAAATAACTTACATCCATTATATAGGTTTTCTTTCTTGGCACTCTTACAATTTTCTATAGTTTTCTCTTTCATTTATTCTCTATTGTTTCTCCTTCTTTTCAGACTTTAACCCAAATTTCGTAAACAAAATTAAACACGTTTTTAATGTGTTAGGTGTTAAATCTATTTTACAGTTAATATTAATTAAACACGTTATGTAGAAAGTTTTCGTTGTTTTGTAGTTTTTAGCAATTTTATTCACCGTCTCTATTGTGTTCTCTACCGTCTTCGACTACACTTCTGTACGAACCTATATCTTAGAATTGGGCTTTTGACCTTAATCTTAATGTTTTAAGAGGCTTATGAATTTGAGTTCTTTTTGTCTTCGACTATACTCTTGTATGTTTATAGTTTTGTGGGTTTTTTTTTTTTTTGTCATTTTTTGTTATTTTTAATAATTTTTTATTCTTTTTTTTTTCATATTGTTTTTTTTTTTTTTTTTTTTTTTTTTTTTTTTTTTTTTTATTGTGTTTTTATATGTATAAATGTAATATCATATGTTGTTTTTCTTTTTATTTTTTGATCATTCTTTTTTTTTTTATCTCTTTTCTTTTTTTTTTTTTTTAAATTTTCGATAAATGTAGTTAAAAAATGATTTTTGTAAATGTAGAAAAAAAAATTAAAAGAAAATTAATCAAATTAAAAATTTTAAATGATATATAATTTGATGAAATTATAAATTTTATTGGTTAATATTTGTTTTATAACATTATTTATTCACTAATTTAATGTAAAATTAATTGATATTAAATTTTAGATAAATTAATTTTAAAGTAAAAAGTTAACAAAACTTTGTATATTAGATGATTTAACACCGCTCCCGTTAAAGTTTATTTTTTACATTGTAGATCATTTAACACTAATTATATTTTTTTAAGTTTTAAAGTCAATTTCTTATATAATACATCATATGTATTTAAAATAAATTTTTAAGTTTTAAAATTTAAATAGTATTTATTTTCTAAATTTTTATGTGATATTTTTATTTTTATTTTTGTAAATAATAAAATTTTATAAGGAGACGATAACCCTCGTAACATCAATAATGGTTAGAAAATACTAAATTCTAAAGTTTTTGAAAGAGAAACGAAATCATGAAGTGAAAAAAATAGGTTAACAAAAAGTGGAAAGGTTTGGTTAAATAAAGTGGAAACGGACAACTATGTAATAATAAGAGAAAGATAATGATCAGATGTAAATCTACGAATGTTAAGAACTTTTACGTTTTTTGTTTTTTGGTTTTTTTCTCTAAGATTGTGATATTTAATTTTCTTTGTAAAAAATTAAGACTAAAATAAAAATGAAAGAAAAAAAATGTTATATTAAATAAAATGAGATTCATATGATTAAAAATAAATATTATATTAAATAAAATTATATTTTTTATGATATGTATATATATATATATATATACTTTTTATTTTTTGTTTATTTTCATAACTCTATTTTGAAAAGGCTGCATTTTTTTTTTTTAGAATCAATATAATTATAACAAATAATGCTATTAAAAAAGGATTTTGTGTTAATTATAATTCATAATTTTTTTAATTATTACTTATTTTTTTTTAACACAATTTGATGAAATATGTTTTATTTTTTGTTAAACATCAAAATAATTTAGAGTCGGTCTGATTTGAATTTGGCAGCGACAAAACTTCTATAGGAAGAAACATCAAAATCTGACTTTTATTGAATTAAGCGTTGGAATGATTCTATCACATTATTAAAATTTAATTTGAACTTTGTGTATATATTATAAAATCTATAAAATTACAAAATATGTATATGTATATATGTGTATCTGTATTGATATGTATATGTATATGTATATGTATATATATATTAAAATTCTCATAAAAGGCAAAAAAGTTAGAAAATTAAAAAAATATATATATAAAAAAAAAAAATTATTGGCCCCAGTTTTAGTTTTATTTCTCGTTTATTAAAGTTATTTTTTAGAAAATAATGTTATTTTCTTTTAAATAATTTTATATTAAGTTTTTTTGTTAAATTTTTTATTTATTTTAATTTTGTTTTATAATTTTGTAGAAAAAGAAATGAAAACCTAATTTTCTAACATAAAAAAAATATTGAAAATACAACAAAATTTGACTGAGCATCGTATCAACCACATAACTTGGAAACCACGTGAAACCTTCATAACTTTCATAATTCTAAACATCTAATATTTTTGTTTTTTCCCAACCATGAATGTATCCTATATCTTTTAGAGAAAAGTTTTTTTACAATTTAGCCAAAATAAGGTTGTTGAATTCTTATTGAAAAAAATATATATAATAATAGCAAAATAATCAAATTAACCAAAAAAAAGCTATTCAATTCTCATTAAATACAACTCATATGTACAATATTTTGTTTTTGCTTAAACATTAATTTATCCATTATCTTTAGACAACGAGTATTTTATGATTTAGCTAAAATAAGGTTGTGGAATTTTCATTGAATATAAACTAATCCATACGAAGACGTTATGTTATGAGGCTTTTCTTGCATTGCTAGCCATTTTCCAATCATTTTTTTAGCATGGCTATACAATCCATGCAATACACATGATATAACTATCCACATTTAAAACTATTTTATTTTTATAACTTACATGAGTTATCTTTTACATTTTTCTCTAGGTACTAAAACATAAAAAAATAAAACATGACTATAAACATAGCTATAACCATCACTGTCCGTAGCTATAACCATAACCATCCATTTTATTTTTTGTTATTGTTAAGGTTAAAAACTTCAAAGTTAGGCCTTTTTACTTAGATGGGATTTTTCCTTGTGTAATATAATATCATATTATATGTATACAAGATGCGTGTCATATATAGTCCATTGTAATAGTACAACACATACCAACATACGCTAAGACGAAACTTGTAACGGTGACGTTAAATTACAAATATTGAGAAGCCTCATTTTTCTATCATAGTACGATTAAAAAAGAATTATAATTAAAGTATTGAATGTTACAACACTCGACGTTATTATTGTTAAAATATGATTTCTATTAGTGCGAAATTAAAATTAAGATTTTTTTGACATAGTATGATTAAAAAAGAATTATAATTAAAGTATTGAATGCTACAGCACCCGGCGTTATTATTGTTAAAATATTATTTTTTTTAGTGCGAAATTATGAGTAATAATATTAATTTAGCGCATGGAGACAAGGCAAATAGTACTCCTCGTCTTTAAACAGTGTTGTTAACAATAGTTTGTAATTTCTGTTTAGAAAAATTTGAGACCGAGATAGTGTCATCAATAGTGTTGTGTATCGAGAAAATACTTATCGCGATAAAAATATTAACAATAATTATCATCTATGGAACGATGAGGGTCTGAAAATACCGCCCGCAACAAACAAAAAATATGGGTGATAATTATTGGTTGGAAGGGGGGTGGTTAGTACGAAAAAGTACAAAATCGTGGTACGGAAGTAAAGTATGAAATATGTGCGAAGATATCGCGACAAGGGGGGAGAGAGGGGGGCTCGGAAAAAATTTCACAACCCATTTTGAACCACGGTTACGAGCTTTAGTCGATTTTATGACGTCGAAGCGTGTGACGTGTCACGTGACACCTTCAATCGGAGTTACGTCCCAAAATTTTGGTGTGAACAAGACCCGTTTTCCGATGACTTTTCGGAAAATCATCGGAATGGGCAAAAAGCTACAAATGCTCCGGTGGGTATAGGCTATCATCCACCCTGGCGGAAGGCACATGGCCTATGCGACGTGTATGCAACTGTTCGCGCGTTGATCGCGGATATTTTTTGATCGTGGATAATTTTTGACTTTTACGCGCGGCACAATGCTATGCGTTCAGGCGCTTAGAATTGACCTTCTCCGGGTCACTTGTTGCGAACTGAAAGGTTCAGCCGATGGCGTATCTAATTTTGCATCCGACGGTCAAGGTTTACGCCCATACCCTTGGAGAATGAAATCGGTCATTTCAGTAACCTTCCTTTTCTGACATTTTTTTTTTTTTGTATGAAACAGTACGGGCGTCAAAAAACTAACCTCATTTTTTCCCTAATGGAACTTCACCCAAAAATTACGTTAATATTGGAACTGTTGACTGGCGTTAATTACTCTAATGTTGAACATTTTTAGATAATGTAATGTACGAAATGTGTCAGTCCGTACTACAACTGTTCATTATTTTGTACATACGCACTATAACAGTTCATTATTTTGTACATACGCAGAGAATAAATGTCAAATAAAGGCGTCGACATGGGAATCTAAGTGCGTCGCCACGGAAAAGCGCACTCTTATTTGATTCCCAATCATAAAGACGAAGGGAAATCGCGAGAACTTGGTCTTACATGTTCAAGCATCGAATATGCATCGTATATATAAACACAGATTGTGGTGGCCACAATATGGGAAAATGTATTCAAATTAGTGTTAAGTGAATAAATTGGCGTTAAGTTTTGTTGGGGTTAGGCCATTGATCCAAAAGAGAGTTAATAACACTAATTGTATATTTACACTATTGATTTCTCAACTTTAATAGAAAGTCATGATATAGTTAAAATCCAAAAACTCTTATAACGGGCGGTTTATAGTTGCTGAGGCACCTGACAGAAAAAGTATGTTCGTACACTAATCGTAACCGTTCGTTTTGAATAGTTGTCTTTAGAATTGACGTGGAAAATTCGTAGTATACGTGCATTTGTTCGAGCTTTATATTGTAGTTGTCAACTACCCTGTTGGGGTTCAACAGATTGGTTTGGTTCTAAGGGAGCGTTTTTTTTTATCTTTTGGTCAGCCTAATCTTGTCAGCTCGATGTTAGCCATCCGGTTCCTACCGAATTTCAATCAGCCAATTCTTGCACAATTTAACTTGACAAATATCACCTGTGTCATATGAATCGTTGATACTAATAGTATTCAAATCGTCCAATCTTCACGTGGTTTAGACTGTAGGCCAAACTTTAAAAACTTAAAAATATTATACAATCAAATAATATTAGATACAATAAATATTAATTGTAAAAAAAAATGAAAAAGTTAATAAAATGCTTACCTTACTTTGTACTTGTACAATTTTCGAACACTTACGTACAGTGTCTGTGTATGTCCGTACATTTTAGGGTTATTTTAGGGGGTTTTTAGGTTTTTAGGGTACATTTCTGTACATCCCGTATACTTTAGTATGTATATTTCCGTACAGCTGCGTTACATTTCGTACATTTTCGTACAATGTTCGTACATTTTCGTACTTGTTAGGGTTATTAAAAAGGGGATTTTACTGTTCTGGGGTTTCTAGTAGTGTTGTGTATTTGTAAGATTTTGCCGATAATCGATATGCACCTTTTTTTGGCTTGCCGATAATCGATATATTGGCACGATATATCGAAACTGGTGTTATCGCCGATCGCAATAACATTCGTACCGATAGCTATCGGCGATAATTGTATTGTAGTACCGTACAATTGTTTCCGTCATACTACATCACCGTTATATCGTTACACAGAGTACGGAACAAAGTTTTACACGTGGCATTCCACGCTATATAAAGTGAAAAATATAATACAATATATTATAAAGTACTATTATATATCGTACTATATTTTTTCCACTTGTCGCCGATAAGGAATTTGTTGGTCTTGGAGCGATATATCGGGACTTTTGACCTTCCAATATCCGATAACTATCGGTATAGGTGTTATCGCGATAAATTTCTTGCCGATACACAACTTTTAAGGGTACACTGTTGTACGTTCTTTTATATTTCAGTAAGGGTACTTTCGCATGTGCTAAAGTTACAGTTATTTTCTGTCGTTTTCTTCCTAGCAGAAAAACGAAAATCACAACCGACAAAAGTGAAATTGACTACATTAAAGTTGAGTTATCTTACAACTTTAAATGTACCAGAATTTGTCGTTTAACAAACGTTTGTCGTTGGCGCATTTCATTTCGGTGCTTCCAGTTCTTCTCACTTTATATAAAATCACCTCGCGAGGTGATTTTAAATAAAGTTCCATGAGGTAAACAAATAGGCAGATGCTGTCGCACGTGCCAGATTTTTTTTACAATTTTTGAGCGCGGAGTACCAAAAAAAATACCCACCGCACGTTTCCAGCCTGTGCGTGAATTTTTTTCCTGGGCGTTTTTCCGTACAGGTGCCGTGGAGGGGGTTTTGACCAACGGACGCCATTTCGCAAAAGCGAAGTCCGTGAAAGCGCCTCTATGTCTTCCCCTCTCCCACTAACGCGTCTATCCCACAATTCTTGCAATGAAAAAAGTCAAGAATGGTATCAAATGAAAGATCTATAAAAAATATTTATTTTGGCTGTCTTTTAGCTTATTTTGGTGGCAAGTAGAGTGAGAACGGACGAAAAAAACAAATTCCGGAAACCATGGCGGAATGTTTTGAAATTTGTGACGTCGACGCTGTCATAAGTACGCGTGACGTCAAAATGTCACAAACCCTAAACATCTACAATGTCACAAGTAGCTAGACGTTTACAACTGTCTCTATTTTGTAAACGTCATCAATTGTCGCGAGTTTTGTACGCGTCTACAATCGTCACAAGTTGCACCCACGTCTACATCTGTCACAATCTAAAGTTACGATTTCATTTCTTTACATACGAATGCTCTGAAAGTTGTACGGAATATCTTCGCTAAAAAAAAAGTAACAAGACTAAGTTTCGGTTACATGCGAAAGTACCCTAAGGCTGCCTTAGATTTTCCGTTATATTAGGTTTTTTAGGGTACACTTGCGGTAAATTTTCGTACATTTCTGTTAAATTTTCATACTTTTTAAGATTTTCTAAGGATTTTAAAGCATAGTTCAAAAGTAGGTGAAAGTTGGCCCATACATTATGCCTATTGTATGCAAAACATACAATATGACCTTAAGACCCATATTGTATTCGGACCTATTCGGACCAATTAAAACATTCGGACCAAAAATTGGACCAATTAAAGCATTCGGACCAAAAAAAAATATTTACACCGTCAAATTCAAACGATCGGACGGTCGCTGATCAAAGTAGCGATCTAAGAAGATCACATGAAAAGCCCATAACACAACTTATGATAAAGGCGCCGACCAAAGGCCTACCATAAAAACGCCTACTTTTGAACTATGTTTTAAAGGATTACGCTTTCTGTACGTTACGTAAGTCTCCGTACAGAAAAATCTACTCGAACTTTACGAAAATTATGTAATTGACGAATACTACGTAATTTTCGTAAAAAAGTTGAAATCCGTACGAATTGGACATCAACGCAAGGAACTGAACTGAACTAAACCAACGGTCAAAGTTGGCTCCTGGTTTTGTTCTCTTAAGATTGGAAAATCGTGCGTACTAAAACTTTCAGTACGTTTCGACCTGTAAACGTAACGCGTAAGTAGCGGACGTTTCGAGCATTTATTACGACAATCAATTAATCAAGTCCGTACGATCTTTAGAATATAACTGTTCCTGTGGAGGTTCTGGACGTATGCGCCTACAGGCGCCGGACAATATTAATCTAAAGAAATATTAATTTTTTATAACCTCCACATATAGTACTCACCAGCTATCACCCGCACCGGGTAAAATATGTCGTCAAGTCAGGTATAGCTGTGAAAAAGACACTTGCGGCTCTCGGTCAATGGGTGTCAAACGGAGACCTTTCGTTTGGCTGTCGTATATAATTATTGTTACGAAGAACAGAATTCTATTTGTCGGAATTTCTGTTTTGTTTGGTAGTTAAAAAGCGATAGTGGGTCCGTTAACTTTTTGCGTAAAGACCGTTACGGTACAATCGCTACCGTACATTGGCGTGATCGACGTTTTGTCGGTCAAATCATGCGAATGACGTGAAATCGGGGCGTGATTGGTGCGCTGCCAAATAGTATGCAACAACGCGTAGAATACACGTTCGTTTTTGTATCGTGCGAAGAAAGTTTCGTATCGTAAAAAAGCGTACGATGGAGTAAAGCCGAATCAGCCGTCCGATTCGATTTGGCAATAAACAGACACGTCATACTTGGTATCAACGACGGCCGAAATTCGAGCTGGCGACCGAAAACTATGTGAAAGGCTCTTCCGTACTCCATTGGGGCATATTTAAATAGATTAATAATACGATTACGATTTTGAACCGTCCGATTATCATGGCATGCGCATCTTACGGGATAGAAATTGTATTTAGTATTTACATATTGTTTGACTCTGAAATGCCTCAAGAGTACGGACTGAAGTCTTAAAAATTCCAAAATGGCCAGATAGATATCTTTGAGTTAAAAAAAAATATGCATACATCCGTCCAACAATTGGATGTCCGTACCGTACCTTATTCCCAGGGGCTCCACTTATCCTACGGGTATTCCCGCCGAAGACGTCACTAATTTAGGTCATTTTTTCCTGTTTCCGATAATTTCGCGAAATCGTTGGAAGAGCTACAGTTGACGATTTCCGCCAAGGCTCCGTACAGCTTTGCCGATTGAAAAATGCGGGCGTCACGCTACACATGCACACGTCATCATTCAAAGCCTGCAAAAACCAGCCACGAGATTCAAACCCTAAAAAATGCAATAGACAGCTGGCAAAGGAAGTTCTAAAAATCTACAGTTGTCCTTAGAAAGAATTGATGACGTCACCGTTTCGGGTTTTCCGTTAGCCCGTTTCGGAAATATTCACTACACCGTGAATCGCTATTAGCGTCAAAGTTTTTTTCGCCACTTAAAACATTTTTTCTCCGTACACACTTGTCGGATTTTGTATCTGACGGCTGCGATCGAAAGGTAAGATTATTGGCTTCCGATTGGCGGTCTCAAAATGAAAATCAGACAAATGTGTACGGGAAAAAGATGTTTTAAGTGGCGAAAAAAACATTGACGCTTAATAGCGATTCACGGTGTACTCTACTGTACCGTTTTGTACTTTCACTTTAGGGCAACTTTCGAAAAAGTTTTCCAAATGCAGTTTCTGCAGCAAATTTGTCGGCACACGGCAGTCCGTACATTACTCAAACGTGCGGCTGTTGCTGCCGCCAGAAAGTCCGCGACGAGAAAAGACTATAGGGCCCGTTTCGGTCGCCCAGCTGGCCAAGTTTTAGGGTTTGCAGCAGTTTGGTCGTTATGCTCGATGACGCGAGCCTGTGGTACATATCTGACACGTGTCACTACAGAATTCTGCGACGTAGCAAGTACCGTAGTGAGAAAAAGAAACTAAAATTGGAGGAACAAAAATGTTTGATACTGGAAAATGTTTTAGTTTGCGGCTGCATTGCCATCTTCATTATTTTCTGGGAGAAACCCTACAAAATTTTGTACCGTGCAATTTCAATTTCGGTTTCTCAAATGTTTCCTATGCAGTTTTCGTTTCATTTTCCTTCATTAAGATGACACGTGTTGAATAACGAATGGCCCACCCGATTTTCCGCGGCTGTAGAATTTATTGATTTTTCGCAGGCTCTATTTTTCATATTTTTTCACGGGTCACCGCATCGCTCAAAACGACCTTTTGATATGACCGTAAACTTGTCCTTTTCTATAAGTCAACATTTTAGATTGCAGCTGATTCGCGTATCATATTACCTGGTACCGGTCGTTTCTGTACTATAATTAAGACAGTTACCGTCGGCGACCTTACACCTGTCACATGTAATAGAGTACATTTCTTTACTGTTGCAAAACCCTCGAAACAAATTGCTCCCCTCCTGTAAAATAGAATGGAATCCACCTGCTTTCAGGTTTGTACAGACAGGACAAACTATGTTAGCTGTAAGATACAGTACAGTACAATTTTCTGGAATCTTGTAACCTGACAGCGCAGGTACAACCATGCGGAAACGACAACAGACGATTTCACCTTCCAGAATTTGTTTGCATTACCGTACAATAGCGCCACTGGATGCCACCGGAAAATAACATGATAAAAAAAATCATACGCGTGTCGGGATTTTGCACAGACACGCAGCTGTCTTCATGTGAAAAGGGAGCTTCTGTGGAGGCACTCTATTGGTTCGTACAATTCATACTTTTACGTGATGAATGGTTGTCATGTCAAATCGCCGGTTATCGATTGGTAAGTTATTGAAGACGTTTAACATATAAAGACAAAACATTACAGCACTTTCCTGTACAGGTGGACAAATCTAAGTGGCTAAAATAGAATGAGCTACAGAAGTACAGAACCATCAAAGGTTTGTCGTCATGTGCATAATGAGACAAAAGTGACGCTTCCGGTTCGGCCGGTCAGCGAACCAAAAGCAAACCTCCCCCAGCTTAGAAAACGCCTCCTTTTAACCCCTACGTCCGTACATATCCTCGCCGTACATTGTTTCATTGTTCGATCTCTACTGTACATTTCGTCGCACGTACCTTCTATTTTGTCGTATTAGACAATTTCAAGGGATTGAAAGTTTGCCGCTAGGACCTCGTCCGTACGGAAAGTGACACGCTTTGACTGTGGGCCCCAGCTCGTGGGGGGATTTGTACGGACGTACCATGATTTACAAAACTTGCAGGAACTGTACGGATGCATTGTAATCAGTACATTTTTGTCGTTACCCGCGGATTACTATCCACGTAAACACCTTCCTTTGGGAATTCCTTGGGTATCCTGAGAAGGAAACAAAAGAAAAGAATCGAATACGACAAAAATGACAAAACAGTACAGAGTCCGTACGGGCAATTTGTGTTCAAATACAAACAGAAACATGTGAAAAGAAAATATAGAAAAGGACTTAAAAGGGCAAGAAATTAGAAAATGTGTATTTCAAATGAAAAAAAAAAAAAAAAAGTAAATAAAAAAGTGGAGATCTTGCTTTTTTTTTCTCAATATTGAAGCATACTTGTGTTTTCTCTCCCTCTCTCCCTCCCTCCCTCCACACAAGGAAGAAATGGTTATTTTCCCTCCCCCCCACTCTCCTCTCCGCCTCCAACTTCTGCTGTCGATTCTGCTTTTGTCCTTTCTGACTAAAGGAGGGGAAGCCGCCAGAAGCTTCCAGGAAATTTCGCCTCAAATTCTTAAATCCGATTATGGTACAATTCCGTCCTCCTTTCCTCCCTCCCTCTCTCCCTCCTTTTATGTCCTTCCCTCTCTCCCTCCCTTTATCCCTCTCGCCCTCCCTCCATCTCTCCC
>JBBHKE010000873.1:0-15602 GCA_037447655.1 Zygnema cylindricum
ATCGAAGTCTGGCTATATAAGTGCTGAAATGAAATTTCAGTTCCGTTCCAGAACTGAAATAAACTTTCAGTTCCAGAACTGAAAACTGAAATGGAATTTCAGTTCTGTTCCAGAACTGAAATAAAATATCAGTTCCAGAACTGAAAACTGAAATGAAATTTCAGTTTCGTTCCAGAACTGAAATAAAATTTCAGTTTCAGAACTGAAAACTGAAATGAAATTTCAGTTCCGTTCCAGAACTGGAATGAAATTTCAGTTTCAGAACTGAAAACTTAAATGAAATTTCAGTTTCGTTCCAGAACTGAAATAAAATTTCAGTTTTGTTCCAGAACTGAAATAAACTTTCAGTTTCAGAACTGAAAACTGAAATGAAATTTCAGTTCCGTTCCAGATCTGAAATAAACTTTCAGTTCCAGAACTGAAAACTGAAATGGAATTTCAGTTCTGTTCCAGAACTGAAATAAATATCAGTTCCAGAACTGAAAACTGAAATGAAATTTCAGTTTCGTTCCAGAACTGAAATAAATTTCAGTTTTGATCCAGAACTGAAATAAAATTTCAGTTTCAGAACTGAAAACTGAAATGAAATTTCAGTTTCAGAACTGAAAACTGAAATGAAATTTCAGTTTCAGAACTGAAAACTGAAATGAAATTTCAGTTCCGTTCCAGAACTGAAATAAACTTTAAACTGAAATGGAATTTCAGTTCCGTTCCAGAACTGGAATAAACTTTCAGTTCCAGAACTGAAAACTGAAATGGAATTCCAGTTCCGTTCCAGAACTGAAATGAAATTTCAGTTTCAGAACTGAAAACTTAAATGAAATTTCAGTTTCGTTCCAGAACTGAAATAAAATTTCAGTTTTGTTCCAGAACTGAAATAAACTTTCAGTTGCAGAACTGAGAACTGAAATGGAATTTCAGTTCTGTTCCAGAACTGAAATAAAATATCAGTTCCAGAACTGAAAACTGAAATGAAATTTCAGTTTCATTCCAGAACTGCAATAAAATTTCAGTTTTGTTCCAGAACTGGAATGAAATTTCAGTTTCAGAACTGAAAACTGAAATGAAATTTCAGTTCCGTTCCAGAACTGAAATAAAATTTCAGTTCCAGAACTGAAAACTGAAATGAAATTTCAGTTCCGTTTCAAAACTGAAACGAAATATTTCCGTTCCAGAACTGAAATGAGATACAGAGAGGGAGAGGGAGAGGGAGAAGTTAGGGTTTAGAAGTACTAACCTGTTTCAATAGATAGGTCTGTAAAAAATAATCCTTTTTTTGACGATCCGGAATCGAAATTATTTGTGTAAATTCCAATTCCCCCATTGTTTCGAAACCCTCCCTTGCTTCTTCCTCCATTGGTTCCCTATTTTGGGAATTCCCCATTGGTTTTGGGGAAATATAGGGAACACTGCTTCCCTATATGCTGCGGAGAGAGAGAGAAGGAGAGAGAGAAGGAGAGAGAGAAGGAGAGAGAGAAGGAGAAGGAGACGATGAAGAGGAAACAGAGAGGGAGGAGGGAGAGAGAAAGAAAGATGGTGGGAAAAAAGGAAGGAGGGAAGAGAGAGAGAAAGAGTGGCACGATAAACCTAGAGAAATGAAAAAAGGATGGGGAAAGAAATGATTTGTACTCTGAAATTTCTCTAACCCTAGCTCTGGAGTTGGTCCTACTACTCTGGAGTTGGTCGGACATTTTATTTACTTGGTGAAGGGGAAAATTAGACATTTTTTTTTTTTTTTTCCTTCCCGGGGAAAAAGGTGAGCGCAGGGGAAAAAGGTGAGCGCGGAAGGTGAGCGCAAATGTAAGTTTAAAAGAAAAAGCGTCTTTGGATCTTTTCGAAAAAACAACGGTCGTTGATAAAGGTTCGGTTATCCGTACTGATAAAAGTCAGAACGGCCGTTGGTAACAAATTAAATTCGCACGATATTTAGAATGCGAGTTGTATAATATTCGCATGGTATATAAAATATACCGTAATTCACGGCGCAATCACGGGAAGCATGCGCTGATTCACAGCGCAATCATAGGATGCGCGTCACCGACAGTTTTTAACTCCTAGCGACGAAATTTTTGTACTTTAACGATGTCACAACCGTAATTCAGTTGACCAATAATATTGCTGCACGTGTCAAAAGTGTGATGATACTTGTCGAAACATTATTCATTCGTTAGCAAACCTTACCTTCAAGCAATTTACTGGACCAATCATATCAAGCCTTCGGTCTCGTGCCGAGCCTCAGCTTCGGAATGAAACTTTTTTTTTTAAAGAAATTAAAGCGTGACCAAAAAAAAGAAAAAAAAGCAAAAAAAAATAAAATCCGCTACCGTTGCAAAAGTACAAAAAAATTCGAAACACGACAGAGAAAACGTCGTGACGCGAGACTTAAAGTTTACTTAATTGTTTTTTAGTTTTTTACATGACCGTAATTGCTAAAGGGCATGGTTACATCAGGAGGTCTCTGTAATAGTACGGACAACAAAATTTCTGTATTACAGAGGCCTCGGTTACATCGCGTAGCGTCTGTAAACAAGTTTTCGTATACGTGTTTCGATTTGAGTGCATATTCCTTAATGACATAACATATTCGCATAATATCTCTAAAAGCGTAAAGCATCCAACAAACATCGTGACGTTGATATAGAATATTGAAATTTTGTCGTAAAAATTGCGATTCACGATATTAAATGCCGATACTCGATATAGCAATTTTGAGTAGAATTTAAAACTTTGTTTAAGGTACAATATGCGATACAGTTCTGTAGAGTATCCTGAAACTGTACGACGTACGTTTCTTTGTGGATGAAACAAAATGCCGATTCTGTCGATTCTCGATTTTAAGTTTTTTAACCGGTTATTGCAGATCATATGAAACCGTGCGTTTAAACTTTTAATATGTTTTGATTTCTTTTTAGTTCGACATTTTCACTACAGTACCTAATATTCTCTGCTGAGAAAAAAAGTTATATCTTTTCGAGTGCGATCTTAATTAACTTTAGGGTTAGGGTTAAAGCTTAACCAAGTTCTTTTCAGTGCGAATCTTAGTAATGATGTACTTTTAACTCTAAGGTTAAAGCTTAACCACTATCTTTTCAGTGCAAATCTTAATAATGATGTACATTTAACTTTAGGGTTAAAGCTTAACCAAATTCTTTTCAAAAGCTTAACCAAGGTATTCTCTTGACTTAGAAGTTCCTTTATTCTTAGTATGAAGCTAATTCAAGATATCTTTTTCACTTTAGGGTTCCTTAATTCCATTCAAAGAATCATTTTCAGTCTCTCCTATTTAGTTAGGAGTTAATTGCACCTAGAAAAAAACTTGAATAAAAAAATAATAAGTTTTTTTTTCGCTTTCTCCCTAAAGGTATTTAAACCTAACAATCAGGGAGAGTTAAAAAAACATTTAGGAGATTGCTTAAATTGTTTTTATATTTTGTTGAAATGTTTCTATTGTTGTAGCTACAAAATAAGTTGTAGCAAATGTTGACTTTTTATATAAAAGAAAAATGATAAAAAATTTAGGAAGAAATATAATAAGGCTTTTTTATATATATATTTTGTTGAAATATTTCTCTTGTGGTAGCTACAAACAAGTTGTAGCAAATCTTGACTTTTTACAGGAAAAATGATAAAAAAATTAGGAAGAAATATAATAAGACTTTATTTTGTTGAGAAATTTCTTTTGTTGTAGCTACAAATCAAGTTGTAGCAAATGTTGACTTTTTATATGCAAAAAAAATGATAAAACCTTAGGAGGAAATATGGTAAGACATTCTGCAAGATATAGATTTGAATTAAAAAAAGCTAAAAATAACTTTAGAATTTTCAAAATAGAAGATGATTTGAATTAAAAAAAGTTAAAAATAACTTTATATTTAAAATAGAAGTTGCACCAGATTTGCCTTTTAAGTCAATCTAGTTATGAAATTTTTCAGGGGGTTGTAAAGAAATAGATGAAAAAGAATAAAAATCAAATATCTTTATTGTATATTTTAATTATTATAAGTCTAAAACCCACTAGTTTAAATATACATTTAAAAAAAAAAAATGAAAAAAAATATGTCAGTCCTAGAGTTTGAATTATACTTTAGATTTTAATAATTTTATTTTTAATTCTTTCAGTGTTTAAAATAAAAGTTTATTATACAAGAATATTATACCAAAGCAGCTTTAATTAAAAAAAATGCACTTATCTTTAGATTTTAATGTCAATATATTGTTGTGGTCCTATAGTAAATGATTAAGTCCATAAAGAAAATTTAAAAATCTATGTTTTTTTTAAATTATTTTTCTAAGATGTTAAAATTCCTAATTAAACTATTGTTCATATAACCAATATAGATGATAAAATCTATAAACAAAACTAACTCAGAGAATCTATCAATATTTGTTTGTTAAAATACTCACTGTTTTTTAATTGTTTAAAATTATTAGAACGGCAAAATTTTCAATTTGAAAGTTGCATAAACAATACAAATTTTATAAAAAAACTGTAGATACTTACCTATTACATTTTATAACTAAAAAAATAAAATAGTTTATGTTTCTTTAAACCTAATGACTTTACTTTATGGAAAAATGCTTAAGTATAGTTTGGAATTCTAAATAGGGCTTGGGAAGACCAGGTCGGGATATGGTTGTGTTACTTTAATTGTAAAAATGAAAAGACAATAACATATGGTTTGTATTTGAAAAAAGGAAACCAAGAAACCAGGATTAATATTAAACAAACGTGATTACTGTATAACAAATTGGATACATGTTTTTGAAATTAAATATAAGAATAAAAAAAATGTCCAAATCTTTAAATAATATAATTTTATTAGAACAAGTACCTTAAAATAAAATATGTAGTTAGATTTTTCTTTTTATACAAAGATTACATTACAGTTTTTAATTTTTTCCTAAGAATCTTATCTTATACCTATATTATAATGTCAAGTCCTAGTAGACCTAAAAAAGGCTCTTTTAAGTTTCTCTTATAAAAGAGCAAAAAGGCAAAAAGAGTTATACTCAATTATAATATATTCTTTAACTTTTATTGTGTAAAAGCAGTTATGACCACAAAGATTTTAAATAATATCGCTAAACCTACTGCTATAGTAGAAATACCTACACATATAATAAAAGCATGTAACCTTCATACAAAAGATAAAACTAAATCAGGAAACATTAAGAGACTTAATTGCCGATTTTAACAAACATTTTGCATTATTGTTGATGTTTGTAAACGTTAAAGCATCTACAATAAAACAAGAATAAAAGAAAAATTTCAATAGATTTTATAAAAATGTTCTTTGGGGAAGTAATGTTCCAGACACTAAAAATAATGTTGTTCCAGAAAAGCAATGTATCGTGACACTGTAAATAATTAAAAATAATTACAAATTGTAAAAATAATTCGTGAGTGTGTATGCGCGTGCTCCAACGGACAAATTTGTAATCCGGTATTTTTGTTTTTCTATCGCATTATATTAAATTGGATTGTGTATTAATCCTTTTAACGATAGTAATCCTGTATTGGGAAGAAAAGACTGCATTTTTATAATTGTTATTATTATTATTGTTGTTATTGTTGTTATTGTTGTTATTGTTGTTATTGTTATTTATTCATTCATTTGCTTGTTTTACATTTCTACATGCCATCAAAAGGAAAAAAAAAGAGTACAACCACAACGAATACACGATTATCCTTAGCCACACAAACATTATATATAAACATCCATAAAGCAATGAAACGAAATGAAATGGACATAAAAATAAGAATGAAATAAATTATAACAAAAAAAAATGAACCGAAGTGAAAGGAAAAAAAAATGAAATGACATGAAATGGACAATATTATAAAAATAAGGAAATGAATAAAATAAAAAACAAAAACAAACGAAACGAAATGAAATAATTTATTAAAAACTAATGATTAAAGAAACATCACAAGAAATGTAATTTTCAAAAATTGAGACACATCTTTTCTCTTTCAAGCAACTATCCAAAACACTCGATTCCATTATTTCTCTCACAATATTTCTATTTATATTTTTCTTTCTCTTTATTGCGAAAACATTATTGAAACCACCTTTGCGGATATTTCAACTTTTTCGTCAGAATTTGAATCATATCTTCCGCCGCTAACTTTCCCTCTTCTTCACTAATCCAAAATGGCAATCCACTATTTTTCTATTTTATTTTTTCTTCGTCAAATACAATTTGTTTTGTAACCGAGACATCATCCGGTTCGAATATATACCATCCCCGAACCGACCACGATGTCGATTTACATAATCGAGGGTTTGATCCCGAGGTTACATTACATCTGTATAATACAAAATTGACAAAAAGGGTATTAGAAGGTATTAGAAGGCGTGAGAAGGTATTAGAAGGTAGTAGAATGTATTAGACGGTATAAAAATCATTCATGAATTCCTTAACGAATTAGAATTATTAAAGGTAATTACAAAATCGACAAAAAAGGTAGTAGAATTATCGACGATTTAATGGTTAGTGGATTATAATATTAGAGGTAATTACAAAAGTGGCAATTAAGGTGTTAGAACAATGAATGACTTGATGAAATAATGATTGATGAACTAGAAAAAGTCGAGGGATTCGAATGTTATTATTATACAATAGAGGTTACGTATGGTTAAAAATATTGTATGAGAACAAAGTATGACCTTTAAAAAGATTTAACAATCATCATCTAAAAAGATTTCAGTAATAAGTTTATTTTCCAATGTGGTGTGAAAAAAACCACATCAAAAGTTCCTTTTCTCATTTGTTCCTTTACTTACCGAGCCTCGAATTTTCCGATGGTTCTTGGGACTCTTTGAATCGAGAATTCATGCTTGGACTCTTTTTAATAAAAGAAACGTGTTTTAAAGAAAAAATTGTGTGAAAAAAGCGCTTTCCCACCTTAAGTACTTTTTTCATGTCTCTTTACTTACCGAGCCTTGAATTTACCGACGGTTCTCGCGACTCTTTGAAGCGTGAATCCGTTTTTGGTCTCGGCTTTACAAACTTTTTTGTTTATTCCCGGCCTCCAACACTCGAAATAAGCGTACCACCCAAATACTATTGTGTCACTGTAGGCCTAAGGAACAAAAAGGGAAGGGAAGGGAAGGGAATGGAACGGAAGGGAAGGGAATGGAACGGAAGGGAAGGGAAGGGAAGGGAAGGGAAGGGAAGAGAAGGGAAAAGGAGGGAAGGGGAAGGGAGGGAAGGGAAAAGGGAAAGGGAAAGGGAAAGGGAAGGGAAAGGGAAAGGGAAGGGAAGGGAAGGGCAAGGGATGAGGAAGGGAAGGGCAAGGGAAGGGAAAGGGAAGGGAAGGGAAGGGAAAGGGAAGAGGAAGGGAAGGGAATTAGAAGAGGAAGGGAAGGGGAAGGGAAGGGAAGGGAAGGGAAGGGAAGGAAAGGCAAGGAAGGGGAAGGGGAGAGAAGGGACGGCGAAGGAAGGGACGGCGAAGGAAGGGACAGCAAGGTAAGGGATGGCAAGGGAAGGCAAGGCAAGGCAAGGGAAGGGAAGGCAAGGCAAGGGAAGGGAAGGCAAGGGAAGGGAAGGCAAGGGAAGGCAAGGGAAGGGAAGGAAAGGCAAGGAAGGGGAAGGGGAGAGAAGGGACGGCGAAGGAAGGGACGGCGAAGGAAGGGACAGCAAGGTAAGGGATGGCAAGGGAAGGCAAGGCAAGGAAAGGGAAGGCAAGGCAAGGGAAGGGAAGGGAAGGCAAGGGGAGGGAAGGAAAGGGAGGGAAGGCAAGGTAAGGGAAGAGAAGAGAAGGGAAGGGAAGGTAAGGGACGGGACGGGAAGGGAAGGGACGGGAAGGCAAGGGAAGGGAAGGCAAGGGAAAGGAAGGGAAGGGAAAGGGAAGGAGAGAAGGAAGGAAGGGAAAGGGAAGGAGGGAAGGAAAAGGGAAAGGGAAAGGAGAGGGGGAAGGGAAGGCGAAAGGGTAGAGGAACGGGAAGGGGAAAGGGAAAAAGGTAAAGGGAAAAAGAGAAAGGGAAAGAGGGAAAGGGAAACAGGGAAAGGGAAAAAGGGAATGGGAAGAGGGAAGAGGGAAAGTAAAAAAGGGAAAAAGGGAAAGGGAAAAAGGGAAAACGATAACGGGAAAGGAAGGGAAATAGGGAAAGAGAAAAAGGGAAAGGGAAAAGGGAAACAGGGAAAGGGAAGAGGGAAAGGGAAGACGGAAAGGGGAAGGAGCAGGGGGAAAGGGGAAAGAGCATGGGGAGAGTGGGCAGGGGGGAAGAGAGCAGGGGGAAAAAGAAGGGGGAAAGAGAACGGGGAAAAGGAAGGGGGATAGGGAAGGGAGAAAGGGAAATTGCAAGAGGGAAAAGGAAAGTGCAAGAGGGGAAGGGAAAAAGGGAAAGGAAAAAGGGGGGGAAAGGGAAAGAGGGAAAGGAAAGGAGGGAAAGGGAAAGGGGAAGAGGGAAAGGGAAGAAGGGAAAAGGGAAAGGGGATGGAGCAGGCTGCTCCATTCTTTGCGCTTCGCGCCAAGAGGGAAATGGGAAAAAGCAGGGGGAAAGGGGAAAAAGCAGGGGAATGGGGAAAAAGCAGGGGAGAAGGGGAAAGAGCAGGGAAAAAGAGGGCATGGGGAAAGAAAGCAGGGAAAAAAAGAAGGGGGAAAGAGAAGGGGGAAAGGGAAGGGGGATAGGGAAGGGGGAAAGGGAAATTGCAAGAGGGAAAGAGAAAAAGGGAAAGGGAAAAAGGGGAAAAGGGAAAGGGTAAGTGGGAAAGAGGAAGAGGGAAAGGGAAGCGGAAAAGGGAAGAAGGAAAGGGAAGAAGGGAGGAGGAAAAGGGGAAGGAGCAGGGGGAAAGAGGGCAGGGGGAAAGAGGGCAGGGGGAAAACAAGGGGGAAAGAGGGCAGGGGAGAAAAAGAAGGGGGAAAGAGAAGGTGGAAATGGAAGGGGGATAGGGAAGGGGGGAAGGGAAATAGAAAGAGGGAAAGGGAAATTGAAAAAGGGAAAGGGAAAAAGGGGAGAACGGGGAAAAGGGAAAAAAGAGAAAAAAGGGAAAAAAGAGGGGAAAAAGGGGAAAAAGGGGGGAAAAGGGGGAAAAAAGGGGAAAAAAGAGGAAAAGGGGAAAAAGTGGGAAAAATGGGGAAAGGGGAAAAAAGGGGGAAAACGGGGAAAAGAAGGGGAAAATGGGGAAAAAGGGGAAAAGGGGGGAAAAGGGGAAAAAGGGGAAAAAAGGTAAAAAGGCAAAAAGGGGAAAAAAAACGGGAAAAGGGAAAAAACGGGAAAAGGGGAAAAAGGGGAAAAAGGGAAAAAAAACGGGAAAAGGGGAAAAAGGGGAAAAAAGGGGAAATGGGAATAAAAGGGGAAAAAAGGAGAAAAGGTTAAACAGGGAAATAGGGTAAAAAGGGAAACAGGGAAAAAAGGGAAAAATGGGGAACAAGGGAAAAAAGAGAAAAAAGGGGAAAAAAGGAAAAAAGGGGAAAAAGGGAAACAGGGAAAGGGAAGAGGGAAAGGGGGGAAGGGAAAGGGGGAAGAGGGAAAGGGAAGGAGGGAAAGGGAAGAGGTAAAGGGGAAGGAGCAAGGGGAAAGGTGAAAGGGGAAAAAGGGAAAAAAGGAGAAAAAGGGAAAAAAGGGAAAGGGAAGAGGGAAAGGGGAAAGGAAAGGAGGGAAAAGGAAGGAGGGAAAGGGGAAGAGGGAAAGGGGAAGGGGGAAAGGGGAAGAGGGAAAGGGAGACGGGAAAGGGAAGAAGGAAAGGGAAGAAGGGAAGAGGGAAAGGGGAAGGAGCAGGGGGAAAGGGGAAAGAGCAAGGGGGAGAGGGCAGGAAGAAAAAGAAGGGGGAAAGGGGAAAGAGCCGGGGGAAGAGGGCAGGAAGAAAAAGAAGGGGGAAAGAGAAGGGGGAAAAAAGGGAAGGGGGGTAGAGAAGGGGGAAAGGGAAGGGGGATAGGGAAAGGGGAAAGGAGGGGAAAGGAAATTGCGAGAGGGGAAGGGAAAAAAGGGAAAAATAAAGGAAAAAGGGAAATAAGGGAAAAAGAGGGAAAAGGAAAAAAGAGGGAAAATAGAAAAAGAGGGGAAAAAAGGGAAAAAAAAAGGGAAAAAACGGGAAAAAGGGGGAAAAGAGGGAAAAAAAAGGAAAAGGGAAAAGGGGAAAAAGGGAAAAAGGGAAAAAAGGGGAAAAAGGGGAAAAAGGGGAAAAGGGGAAAAAGGGGAAAAAGGGAAAAAGGAAAAAAGGGGAAAAAGGGAAAAAGGAAAAAAGGGGAAAAAGGGAAAAAAAAGGGAAAAAGGGGAAAAAGGGAAAAAGGGAAAAAGGGAGGAGGGAAAAGGGAACGGGAAGGGAAGGGAAGGGAAGGAGGGAAGGAAAGGAAGGAGGGAAGGGAAGGGAAGAGAAGGGAAGGGAAGGGAAGGGAAGGGGAGGGAAGGAAAGGGGAGGGAAGGGGAGGGAAGGGAAGGGAAGGGAAAGAGGGAAGGTAAAGAGGGAAGAGGAGGAAAGGGAAGGGAAGGAGGGAAGGGAAGAGAATGGAAGGAAAGAGAAGGGAAGGAAAGGGAAGGGAAGGGAAGGGAAAGGGAAAGGGAAAGGGAAAGGGAAAAGGAAGGGGAAGGAGGGAAGGGAACGGAAGGGAAAGGGAAAGAAGGGAAGGGAAGGGAAAGGGAAAGGGAAAGGGAAAAGGGAAAGGGAAAGAAAGAAAGGGAAGGGAAAGGGAAAGGGAAAGGGAAAGGAAAGGGAAGGGAAGGGAAGGGAAGGGAAAGGGAAAGGGAAAGGAAAAGAGAAAAGGGAAAGGGAAAGAAAGAAAGAAAGGGAAAGAGAAATGGAAAGGGAAAGAGAAAAAAAGAGAAAGGGAAAGGGAAGGGGAAAGGGAAAAGGAAAGGAAAGAGGGAAAGGGAAGAAGGGAAAAGGAAAAAGGGAAAAAGGGAAAAAGGGAAAGGGAAGAGGGAAAAGGAAAAAGGGAAAGGGAAAAAGGGAAAGGGAAGAGGGAAAGGGAAGAGGGAAAGGGAAGAGGGAAAGGGAGGAGGGAAAGGAAAAAGGGAAAGGGAAAAGGGAAAAGGGAAACGGGGAAAGGGAAACAGGGAAAGGAAAGAGGGAAAGGGGGAGAGGGAAAGGGGGAGAGGGAAAGAGGGAGAGGGAAAGAGGGAAAGGGAAAGAGGGAAAGGGAAAGAGGGAAAGGGGAAAAGGGAAAGGGGAAAAGGGAAAGGGAAAGAGGGAAAGGGGGGGAAATGGGAAAGGGAAAAGGAAAAAGGGAAACAGGGAAAGAGAAACAGGGAAAGGAAAGAGGGAAAGGGGGAGAGGGAAAGGGGGAAAGGGAAAGGGGGAAAGGGAAAAAGGGAAAGGGGAAAAGGGAAAGGGAAAGAGGGAAAGGGAAGCGGGAAAGGGAAGAAGGAAAGGGAAGAAGGAAAGAAAAGAAGGGAAGAGGGAAAGAGGAAAGAGCAGGGGGAAAGGGTAAGAGGGAAAGTGGAAAGAGCAGGGCTAAAGAGGGCAGGGGGAAAGAGCAGGGGGAAAGGGAAAGAGGGAAAGGGAAAGAGGGAAAGGGGAAAGGGAAAAGGGGAAAGGTTAAAGGAAAAAGGGAAAAGGAAAAAGGGAAAGAGAAAAAGGGAAGGGAAAAGGGAAGGGGAAAGGGAAGGGTAGGGAAGGGAAGGAGGGAAGAGGAGGGAGGGGAAGGAGGGAAGGGAAGGACGGAATGGAAGGGAACGAGGGAAGGGAAGGAGGGAAGGGAAGAAAGGAGGGAAGGAAGGAGGGAAGGGAAGGGAAGGGAAGGGAAGGGTTGGGGGAGGGAAGGGAAGGCGGGAAGAGAAAGATGGAAAGGAAGGAGGGAGGGAAGGGAAGGAGGGAGGGAAGGGAAGGAGGGAGGGAAGGGAAGGAGGGAAGGAGGGAAGGGAAGGGAAGGGAAGGGAAGGGAAGGGAAGGGAAAGAGAAAGGAAAAAGGAAAGGAAAAGGGAAAGGGAAAGGGAAAGTGGAAAGGGAAAGGGAAAGGGAAAAGGGGAAAGGAATAAGGGAAAGGGAAAAGGAAAAGGGAAGAGGGAGAGGGAAAGGGGGAGAGGGAAAGGGGGAAAGGGAAAAAGGGAAAGGGGAAAAGGGAAAGGGAAAGAGGGAAAGGGAAGCGGGAAAGGGAAGAAGGAAAGGGAAGAAGGAAAGAAAAGAAGGGAAGAGGGAAAGAGGAAAGAGCAGGGGGAAAGGGTAAGAGGGAAAGTGGAAAGAGCAGGGCTAAAGAGGGCAGGGGGAAAGAGCAGGGGGAAAGGGAAAGAGGGAAAGGGAAAGAGGGAAAGGGAAATTGCAAGAGGAAAAGGGACATTGCAAGAGGGAAATGGAAAGAGGGAAAGGAAAATTGCAAGAGGGAAAGGGAAATTGCAAGAGGGAAATAGCAAGAGGGAAAGGGAGCGAGGGAAAGGGAAAGTTCCGGCCATTCGCCTCCTACATTGTTTCTTTCAGACACAATAATTTTTTTAGAGATGACTCAAAAAAAGAAAAGGGTTCAAAAATTGACCATTTTATTTTCCCATCCGCACTATTTAAGTTGAACAATGTACCAGCTCGTCGAAAAAAGGTATTGCTTATAATTACTGGAAAGAGGGGAAGTTTCTTAAATTGTTATTTGTTCTTTGTAAACGCGAGAAAGGTGAAAAACATATTTTGTTTCATCCGGCAACTTTTTTGCCTTATCCTAGATGTAACATTTTGTGGGTTTTTTGCAGCCTTTGTAAATTTTGAAGATATTTACGGAAAGAGAATTATGGTGTGTTAAAAAAATGTGTTTGTTTGACAACAGTCGAGCGGAATTTTGTGTCGATCAGTTAAACTGAATTTATGGTGATTGGATAAACGAGATGTTGATCAGTTTAACGGAATGTCGATCAGTTAAACATAATGTTGACCAGTTAAACTGAATGTGTGTCAATCAGGGACGTTGATCAGTTAAACTAGATGTTGATCCAGTTAAACGGAATCTGTGTTAATTGACTGTTAATGAAATTATCTTTTTCGTAAAGCTGTATTGAAACTTTAAGGAAAATATATTTGTCGAGTGCTATCTTTCTGGCGAATTTTGACCCGTGCCACAGAAACCTACTACCGCGGAAAAAATAATTCAGAAAAAACAAAATGACAACTGTGGAAAAAGTACTTCAGAAAAAAACAAAATAATAATTTGCCAGTGAATGCTGCCAATCTAGACAGTATAAGAGAAATTTCTTTTGCTGTAGCTACAAAACAAGTTGTAGCAAATCTTGACTTTTTATATACAAGAAAAATGACAAAACCTTTAGGAGGAAATATAGTAAGCCATTCTGCAAGATACAGATTTGAATTAAAAAAAGCTAGAAATAACTTTAGACTTTTCAAAGTAGAAGTTGATTTGAATTAAAAAAAGTTAAAAATAGCTTTATATTCAAAATAGAAGATGCACCAGATTTGCCTTTAGTCAATCTAGTGATGAAATTTCTCAAGGGGGTGTAAAAGAAATAGATGAATAAGAATAAAAAACAAATATCTTTATTGTATATGTTACTTATTATAAGTCCAATGATTTTTTTCACTAGTTTAAATATACATTTATCAGCAGGTTATAGAGATTTGGAATTTAGAAAAACTCCCGAATTTTGTATCAAAATATCTCACGCGGGGGTTCAAATCCCTCTATCTCCACCAAATTTTACTCGGGAAGTAGCCGAACAGTAAGGCACTTGGTTTGGGACCAAGGGATAGGAGGTTCAATTCCTGTCTTCCCGACCATTTTAATACTTGTATTTTATCTGATAGAAAGCGCGAATGCCGATCATGGCAGCGTTATCAGTAGCGTAAGGAAGATCGGGAAGAAAAAAACTAATTTTCTCATCTATTTTTTTCATTTCTTTAGTTAAGTATTCACGCAGAAATTTATTAGCAATAACACTACCACCAATATTTATAGAACGTGGCTTTTTTTTATAATAAGCCAACTTGAGTTTTTTCACTAAGATATGAGCTAAGCGCCACTGAAAAGAACAGGCCAGATTGGGTAAAGATAGCTTGTTTCTCTTTTTGAATTAAACGAGCTAAAGCAAAGGTATAATCCAGGCTATCATCATTTTTGGGAAAAGGTAAAGGATAACTAACTTGGGCCGAAAAAACTAGACCTAGAGTTTGGATTATACATTTGGTTTTAATAATTTTAGTGTTTAATTTAAGAGTTTATTATAAAGAACGTTATAAAAAAAAATGAACTGAAGTGAAAGGAAAAAAAAAAAAGAACCTAAGTGAAAGGAAAAAAAAAATGAACCGAAGTGAAAGGAAAAAAAAAAATGAAATGGAATGAAATGACATGAAATGGACAATATTAATTAAAAAAAAAACAAAAACAAATGAAACGAAATGAAATAAATTATTAAAAACAAATGATTAAAGAAACATCACAAGAAATGCAATTTTCAAAAATCGAGACACATCTTCTCTCTTTCACGCGACTATCTAAAACACTCGATATTGATTCCATTATTTTCACATTATTTCTATTTCTATTTCTCTTTCTCTTTCTCTTTCTCTTTATTGTGAAAACATTATTGAAACCACCTTTGCGGATATTTTAACTTTTTTGACAGAATTTGAATCATATCTTTCGCCGCTAACTTTCCCTCTTCTTCACTAATCCAAAATGGCAATCCTCTATATTTTTCTAAAAAGCGAATTTTTTTTTCTTCATCAAATAAGATTTTTTTTGTCACCGAGACATCATCCGGTTCGAATATACACCATCCTCGAACCGACCACGATGTCGATTTACACAATCGGGGTTTTAATCCTGAGGATACATTAAATCTGTATAATACAAAATTGACAAAAGGTATTAGAAGGTATTATTAGAAGGTATTAGAAAGTATTAGAAGGCATTAGAAGGTATTATTAGAAGGTATTAGAAGGTATCATAATCGTTCATGAATTTGTTGACGAAATAGAATTATTAAAAGCAATCACAAAATCGACAAAAAAGGTACTAGAATTATCGATGAGTTAATGGTTAATGGATTATAGTATTAGAGGTAATTACAAAAGTGGCAATTAAGGTGTTAGAACAATTAACGACTTAATGACTTAATGAATTAATGATTAATGAACTATAAAAAGTCGAGAGATTTGAATGTTATTATTCTACAACAGAGGTTATGGACGTTTTCAAAATATTGTATGAGAACAAAGAATGACCTTAAACATTAAACTCTCATCATCTAAAATAGTTTTAGTAATAAGTTTATTTTTCAATGTGGTGTGAAAAACACCACATTGTAAAATGTTCCTTTCTTTCATTTGTTCCTTTACTTGCCGAGCCTCGAATTTTCCGATGGTTTTCGAGACTCTTTGAATCGAGAATCGATGCCGGACTCTTTTTAATAGAAAAAAAGTTTTTAAAGAAAAAAAAGTGTGAAAAGGGGGTTTCTCAACTTTTAATTACTTTTGTCATCTGTTTCTTTACTTACCGAGCCTCGAATTTGCCAATGGTTCTCGCAACTCTTTGAAGCGTGAATCCGTTGTTGGTCTCGGCTTTACAAACTTTTTTGTCTCTTCCCGGCCTCCAACACTCGAAATAAGCGTACCACCCAAATATTATTGTGTCGCTGTAGGCCTAAGGAACAAAAAGGGAAGGGAAGGGAAGGGATGGGAAGGGAAGGGAAGGGAAAGGAAAGGAAAGGAAAGGAGGGAAA
>JBBHKE010000874.1:0-16073 GCA_037447655.1 Zygnema cylindricum
TCGTCACGCCCTAAGTGACAATTTCGTTTGGTACACATAGGGACACCCGAAATCCGGGTCCGCCGGATCTGCGCTAAAAAACAAAAAAAAATCTCTAAGTTTGAAGTACATAGAGACGCACCCTTAGCGTCGATAGAATGTGATGTCACGTAAACGCTTTGTACGAAAGCAGATTTGTGGTACATAACGCTAATTTCAATTAACATAATATAAAGTGGCCAACGATCAATGAAAACATTCCCTATTAACATTAATTTTATTTAATAATTGTAACACTAATTGGTTTTTGCCAATAAAGGCATCGACAAAATTAGTGTTATTAACATTAACAAACATGACACGTGTACTTATACTGTGAATTGCCTCCAGTATACAACACTCCTCGAGAATGTAACGTTTGACCTATTCTTGTGTACGTTAATGTACCTTTTCGGCTTTTCCTACCAGATTTCCGACGCGATCGTTTGTCTTACGTCACGTTTTCAGATCCTCGTGGGCAGATACACCCCGACGATACAAACATCGACGGTGGATCCAGATGTGTATACTTCGGCTAACGACGTACCGTGTGTCGAGCTGACAGCGACGCAATCTGCCAAGTCGATCCTAAGCAGAATATCTAGGGTGGCTCAAAAACATAACTTCCAAATGTACGGTAAAGTACAGTAGCTTCATACAAAAGGCATCTGTTTCCGCTCCCCATTTATTGCGAAAAATCCGAGCGGCAATACGGTCACTAAATGGGATTCTGCTACATTCCTTCACTATTCGCGGAAGTACATTGCACTAAATTAATAATCATTTTCCTATGTCTCAAAAGTCAAAAATTTACCCGTCCAGAAAAATGGGCAATTAATGTTTGCGGTACAATAAAGTGGACTTTTATAACAACTACAAATCCACCTGAGCTTCGTCTTTTATCGATAGTCGTACGCAGATAAGTCCAGGACAAATTCCAAAACTTTGTTGTTGGAGCTGTAGTTCTAGGGATCCGCATGTAGCATTATAACAGTACTCTAGAATAGTAATGGACAATAACTACACCGTGTATCGCTATTAGTGTATATTTTTTGCCACTTCAAACGTTTTTTCTGAGGGCACTTTCCCATGGGATAAAGTAAGGGATTTTTTTCTGTCGTTTTGCTCCAAAACTTAGCCCAGAAAATCCGCAGCCGTACCAAAAAAAGGGAACTACCACAGTACAATTTGCGTCACTTTGAATCTTTATATTTATTGCAATTTGTCGCCTAGAGCGTTTGAACCCACTTTCGCGTTCATCCAGCTCATCTTGAAACTTCTACTCAAATCACCTCCCGAGGTGATTTTAACTTAAGTTTCATGATGTGAACAAATATGCAAATGTTGTCGCACGCGTCGGAGGTTTTTTAAAATTTTATGCGCGGAGTACTAAAAAAATAACCCACTGTACGTTTCCAGCCTGTGCGTACTTTTTTCCATGCACTTTTTTCCGTACAGGGGCCCGTGGAGGGGTCTCGACCAAAGCGAAGTCCGTGAAGGCGCCTCTTTCCCCCTCGAAATCCCATTACCGCGTCTATATCACAATTATTGCAACGAATAATGGCAGTAATGGTACCAAATGAATGATCTCAGAAAAACAATACTTTATACCATCTCTGGCCATATTTTGATGGCAAGTAGACTGAAAAAAATAAGAAAAAGTACGATAGGAAGCCATGGCGGAAAAATTTGGAATTAGTGACGTCGACGTTATCAAAAGTGAGCGTGGCGTCAAAATGTCACAAACCTTAAACATCTACATTGTCACAAGAAACTAGACGCTTACAACCCTCGCTATTTTGTAAACGTCGTCAATTGTCGCAAGTTTTGTAGTCGTCTACAACCGTCACAAATTACACCCACGTCTACATCTATCACATTTCAAGTAGCGATTTCATTGTGTTACAGCGGAATGCTTTGAAAGTTGTACGTCAAATCTTTGCTAAAAAACAAAATAACGAGACTAAGTTTCAGTAACATGGGAAAGTGCCCTAAGGGTGTGTATCCACGTGCCAAAGTAAGGGTTTCTGTTCTTCTATCGTTTTCATATAGAACTTAGCGTCATACTGCTTAAATTACAACCGTTTAAAGAAATCGATAAAACCAGAACTACATTTTTGTTGCATCGTCAATAATATAATGTACCACATGTTGTCTTCTGTTTTTCAACCCACATCCACGTCGAGAAACGTCACCTTCAAACTTTATTTGAAAGCACATCAGCGATGTATTTTATATTACAGTATCACCGCTAAAAAAATAGGAACACATTTGCACATGCCGAACTTTTTCAAAATTTTCAAACGATTTCAAGCAACGAGGAAAAGTACAAGAATCGCTACGTTTTGTCCGTTTGCGTTAAGTACAATGAGGAAAAGTATACAATTTGTTTTGTTATGTCCGTTTGCATTCGGTACAGTTTTTTTTTGCATGGGTCTCAAGATAACGATGCCATTTCACGTCGACCACACAGGAGACGCAAAGGAAAAGCACATCTTCTTCAACCATGAAATGACATAAGCTGGAAGGTGGTACGCCTACAATGTCACGGAATACATGAGACGTCACAAGCAGTTACAAAAAATAACGTGCGTCATCACAGATTGTAAACGTTGGCAATCGTCACGTGCATTGTCGATGTATACAATCGTCACACCCTTAAATAACATTTTCTTTGTTACATATAGGGACACTTAAAATCCGTGTACGGAGAACCTACGCTAAAATAAAAACTAAGTTCGCAAAGGTACCAGAACATGGAGACATACCTTAAGTTCACAATCGTCTAAATTTTGATTGGAGACCACCAATCAGAAGGTAAGAAACTTGTCTCTCAATCGTAATCGTCTGATCCACAATTAGACAAGGTTTCACGAAGAATAATGCTCTAACTGGCGAAAAAAAACCTAAACACCAATAACGATACATGGTGTTCATCCATTGCTAGTAAAGGAACTTAATTGTGCAAATACGCAATCAAAACGCATGACATCAGTTCAGTGTGGGGATGCGCGACGTATTCTTGTCCATCTCTTATAAAAAGTCGTACGTTTTTTCCTCATACAGTTATGAACAATACTTAGTTATTTTCAGCCAAAAGTAGTCGCAGCCCAATTAGTGCTATTAACACCAATAACGACGAGTAGTGAACTAATTGGTGAATAGAAAAACAAATGAAAGTTGACACTTGACATACATGTGAGAGCTCTCTATATTCATAAATAGAGTCCGGTCGATATCTTTATTCCCTAAAATCAATACGAACTATTGTAAAAACAGTATAGCATACCCAGTAAATTATTGTTGTTATTCCAATGTCCACAGTCATCTACCACAAGTTCGGCCGAAAATTCCACAATTCTTATTTCAACCCCTCCAACTTGTAATAAAAGTTGGCAAAACCGCAATATTATAGTGCTTAGCGTCAAATATTGCTCTCATAATAATGAAATTTTTTTAATTATTTGCGGAGTTGTTCAATAACTTTTTGGACCCCCACTTCAATCCACGAAAATTTATGAGCCCAAAATGTTCAAATGTTTGACGTCCAAGCCGCTTGTTTAACTACAAGACAACCTGTTAATATTTTTTATCTCCCTCCTCGACCGCAGTCCTAAGGCTTCAAGCCATTAGGGTGACTTGGTTCCCCTCCATGGTGATAAGAGGACCCTTGGTGATATGGTCATCAAGGGTTCGACTGAGACACATACATACACCGTGTAGCGAACGTCTTTGCGCATCGGCAAGTTTTGTGCAACATTGTCGTGTTGGAAAAGTACAAAAAAAAAATGATTTTACCATATCGTGCGTAAATTTCCTATGATAGAGATTAAAGCGACTTATTTTTACGATCATTTGTGTCACGTTGTGCTCCACGTGACCATTACCTGCGCCAAAATTTTTTGAAAGCACGAATTTGATCTTTTGGCCGGATTGAAAGCCTTAAAGACAAAGATTAACTACGAGCTTAAATGCGCAAATATACATACACGTGAACCGATGTAATGCGGAACACGGCATACGTGAACAATAATCAACACATCGTGGTTCAGAAATAACCACACAACGACAATTAAACCAATAGATAATAAATTTAAAGCCGCGAGTCAATGTTAAGACCTTACGCGTAAAATTTGTTCGAACATAGATTGTAGATGCGAGCTCGTGACTCTTGGCTGTAACTGTCAATGAAGACAATAAGTACGTGGCCGTATAGGTTAATTAAATTGTTTTTTTGAGTTATGCACTTTTCACATAATATTAATTACAAGTCAGGCTTAGGAAATTGTGGGCACGATGATACACTACACCATGAATCGCTTTTACTGTTAACAAATTATTAGTGTAAAGAAACAATTTGTGCGAATAATTATAATTTGGGTTAAAGAGCCTAACGCCAACAAAGATTACCACAACATTGTCTATCTAAGACTAATTTGGATACACATTCCCATAGTGAAGCCACTATAGCTTGTGTTCACATTATCGACGTTTGAAGGTGTGAGAACAGATTCGCGCAATTTGCTCCTGTCTTTATGACCGGGCACGTTTTTGTGACGATGCACCCACTTTCGCATTGTCGATGCCCTTTTTTTATACTCTTTCTGTACGCATGTACGAAATAACTAGCAAATTTAGTATAGGCTGATAAATTTCGTACACAACACTATTCCCAAGCCGCCTAAATTAGAGTTATAATCGCTAATTAAATCGTACTATTAGTAACATAGAGGGAAAACGAGTATTATTAGTTTTATTTAAGGTTCAAAGCTCAAAATTTGGGGGTGCGAATACAGTGTTTTTAACGCTATAAGCAATGCGCGGTGTACAAGACTACACTTGATTATGAAGATATGTTATACCACTCGTAAATTGAAATGAATCCATTGAATATATTGTTCAACCTGTCATACCTCATGGTATCGGTTAGTCGCACGCACGATTTTGGCACGCAAGCATAATTCTTGTTTGCGCGTGTGGTTTAGTTTGCACGCACCATTTTCCCACGGTCACTAATTTCATACCGTTGGTGCATTTATTTGTGACGTGTACGCGATTCGCGTACGTGACTAGTGGTATGAATACTAATTTAGTGATTGTGTTTCATTTCGTGCGTAGGTACACGATTTGAAGGTGCACGATTCGAATGGCGTACGCGGATATCGTTTAGAGGTCGTACAAAACAAGATGAACGAACTTCCGCGATATTACATTTGTACTTTTATTTTCGCTTGTACTTTCACTTCAGTTGGAATTTTGATAAATGGATCTCTCTCGGCTTCCCACTCACCTTCCACCTTTTATCCTTTCCACCTGTTATTTCCTTTTCACATTGTCATATTCATTTTTGCTTTGTATTATATTCTTTTTGCTTTGGGATTTGCATTGCTCGTTGTCTATTCCACCTTTTGTGCTACACAGCTCGTTGGGTTGCATGCTTGTTGGTTAAATTAGACACATGCACGACATCTCTGAACTGAATCCCTTCCACCACTCCCATCTTTTTCATCTCTCTTAACTTATCTATATTCACATGCCCAAGCCTCTTATGCCACATCATAATATCATGAACACCAGCATAATAAAGTTTTTTTGTTTCATTACTTAAAATCAGCCTAAACATCCCTTGGCTACCTTTCTCAGCAAAGAAATAGACCTCTTCCTCAAAACTAGCAGTAAAGACTCCTTCCCTAGTGCTAGTAAAAAAACCCTTATCATCTAATACAGATGTAGAGATGAGGTTTTTGTTCAGCTCCGGAATAAACAATACATCGGAGAATGTTACTATAGATGTCTTTCCTTCTATTAACACTTTCAGATCTACCGATCCTACAAGAGTAGTAGTGACTATCCTCCCATCCTCGTACTCTATCTATACGGTGGGAATCTTTCTTATCTTAGTGAACAGGTGCTTATCCTTACATATGTGCATAGAGGCACTTAAATATACAATCCAACCTGCTTCACCTTTCAATCCACCGTAAGCACATTTATGCCTTCGTGGAATTTCGACCTCGTTTTTCACCTCCTACTCCTCATCCAATAGGAGCTCATCGTCCTCGTCCTCGGATTCCTCCCCGTGTACTTGTGTCACAAGGGCCTTTTTCTTTCCACTCGGGGTTCCACCGGTTTGCCCCTCCTTTAACCGAAGCTCGGTTAGCTTAGTGCACTCTGCCATGTAGTGCCCCGGTTTCTTACAAAAATGACATAAACCTTTGGGAGCCCTTGGTCCTAACTCGTCACTCTGATTTTTCTGCTCCCTCCCCCAATAGTTTGCGACAGGTTTTTCGAAATCCTTGTTCCTCCAATCGGTCGCAGCTGCCAAGGCTTGCCCACTCTTTCCTCCCCTTCGGATCTCAATCGTATTCTCCCAAACGAGAATCATCCCTACCACTCAATTCCATATCCACCTTGAGTCCGGCAAGTCCTGCACACAGTTGACTATGTTCTCGAACTCATCGGGTAACTTCATTAGTAAACAGTTAACCTTTTCTTTTTCACTAAAATCTTTTCCAGCACTTTTAGCTCTATAAAAAGTGTAGCAAGCTCATTGCAGAAATCCAAAATCTTCCCCCCTTTGTATACATACTCCTTAACTTTCTGATCAGCCAACTGTTGATGCTGAATCGTACCACTTCGGTACATCTCTATGAGAGCCATCCAAAGATCGGATGTCCTTTCTACCTGCAAATAAGGACATACAAGCCCTTGAGTAAGATAGCGGAGGATGAAGTGCTTTGCCGCCATATTGTTGAAGTCCCAGGTTTGAGTATCATTCTCTTAGTTCATCAGAATAGGTGACATGAATGCTGAACCAGTTGCAATTGGTGAGGTCGTCTCCTTCTCCGTTGCTTTGTCCACCACCTCTCTTTCCTTTGTCTCCTCCCTTGAAGATGGATCTGCTTTCCTTGTGAATCTGCTTCCTCCAAACCCTGGAGGGACTCCAAGACTTGATGGACGCCCCACTCGTCCACTCACTATCCCCCAAAACCTTTTCTCGCAAAGAGCTCCTATCATCATAATTTCCCAGTATATGAAGACAGTTCCATTAAAGATGGGTACCCTAGAGGGTGGGCCCATAACCTGAAACTTTGAGACCTCCATAAGTCCTCAGAGTGGACAGCTTCCAAGAAGTCTCTACCCTCTTGTGTTTCAGCGAGAATAACTCCCACCCTGGCAATCAAAAACTCTTATCACCTTCACCCTTGTGAAGCTAAGACTCCCTTGAGTCGATAGCAAAAAGAATCTCTGAAATTTGCTCCTGGAGCAGTAAGTTATGGAGGGTCAAAGTTGACCTTTTGTACAGAAGCTCTCTGGGAGAGAGGGTCCTATGTACCAATTTTTTTTCTAAGTCCTATCTCTCTCACAAACTCTATCTACTGATGTACGGACCAATCATATTACTCTTCCGTACACAAAAGTACAGCTGTCGGTGTTCTTTTTGTACGAATACTGTACGACAAGGCTTAAATGTCACGTGGTATATCTAGATCCGCTCCCTTAATCACAGAAGATGCCGCGATCCAATGTCTTTTTGTCACGTGTCATCTGATGTGGCGATGACCACAAACCGCCGAAATCCTCTTCCGCGATCTCGGCATTCATTCTGGCCGTCCGATTAAATGCATATTTAATCGTAGCCGTAATAAATACCTGCGCGGTATTCGTTTCTCTATCGAAAAAACTGCCCGGTACTTGTTCCTTGTCCGTACCTTAATCCGTACTTTACATAACTGGATCTATGAATCCCGTAAGTAGTTGTAGTTAAATGAATTATCCTACGTAATTATATCTAAATAATTATCAAACCCAACACCATGTATCATTAGTCTTAGACATAACGGTTAAGACTACCGGCTACCGGCTATCTACAATTCTGTAGGTACCAGGATCAAATCCTGGTTCTGACAACTATCCTTTTAGTAAATAAACTGGCAAATAAACTAATCTATTTCCCGTAAATATCTGGATAGCCTAGGCAGCCATGGCTCTAGCTTCCACTCCTACTTCCTAGTGACTGCGACAAGTGTGGGAGTTGGAGAGAGAAGTTAGAGATAGACTGCCTCGGCTTCTTTCTGTATTTTAATTTAGACCTATAAAATACTCAAAAAGGAACCATCAATTTCTACGGATCAGCCATGTCAAAATGGGTCTGAAGGAGAGATTTGACAGTGGAGATTTCAGAGAGGGAAGGACCAACAAGAAGGAGATCGTCGACAAAGATGGCAACAATGATCAAAGCGGTGCAAGAGCCACGAAAGTAAATGCTAAAATCGCCATCAATTCGGGTAAATCCTTCTTTCTACATAATGGAATCTATGGTGTGGTTCCATACACGGGGGGATTGTTTTAATCCATAAATTGTTTTAATGAGATGGCAAACTAGATGTTCAGATCCAGGGGAAATATAGCTTTCAGGCTGATGCATGTAAATGTCCTCGGACAAGATCCCGTTTAAGAAGGCATTTTTAACATCCATCTGATGAACATGGAAATCATGTTCAACAGCTAAAGCAAGTAAAGTGCGGATAGATGGCAATCGGGCAACAGGAGCAAAGGTTTCAATGAAATCTATACCTTCGATTTGGGAAAAGCCCTTCGCCACCAAGCGAGCTTTGTATTTGTCCACGCATCCATCCGCTTTTTGTTTTACACGAAAGACCCATTTCGTACCGATTGCCTTTCTTCCAAGGGGAAGGGGAACAAGATTCCATGTTTTGTTGAAAAATAAGGCATTGAATTCAGCATCAGCGGCGATTTTCCAAAATGAGGCATCAGGACGTTTTAAGGCAACTTTGAGAGAGAGGGCCTAAATAAGAGAGGCAGAGGCCCCAGCTGAGTAAAGTAAGCTAGAGAGGCATGACCTATGGAAGTAGTAAGCCGAGATGGTGGAACTCTAGAGCGTGCGGGGTTTCGGCGAGGTAAAAGAGAGGGGTCAGGAAGAGGGGAAGGCTCAGGATCGAGAAGTGAAGGCTCAAGAGGAGCAAAAGGCCCAAGAAGTGGTGAGTGGGAAAAAACTGTAGGAGAAAGATTATCAAAAAGAGGATCATCTTGGGAAAGTGGGGGAGAGGAGGAACTATCTTCAAAATTTGTGACAGGATGAAGAGGAAAGGTAGCTGAGTGGCTGGCAAGAGTGATGGGAGCAGTCGGGAAAACAAGGGGGGTAGGAGAAGATCGAAGAGGAGCGGGACAGAAGGATGATGAGGGAAAAAATATCGGAGGATTAAGATGAGAGGGGTGGGAAGGTGTAAAGTAGGTGAATTCAGATGGTTGAAGAGATTGAAGGGGAAGGTTTGAGGAAAGAGGGTCATAGAGGGTGAGGGAAAGAAAGTCGGATAATAGGGGAGAGGGGAAGGGAAGGGCATACAAGACAAGGTTTGAAGAAGTGGCGTTTCTTTGAAAGTTAATCCTCTGGTGGTGATGACGCGATGTTGAAAAGGACTCCAGATGTTGTACGCTTTGGAATTTGGAGCGTACCCAACGAAAATGCCACGAAGTGCGCGAGCGCCCAATTTGCCGTCCGATTGGAGGAGATCTTTATATCACGCTTCACAACCAAAGATTCTAAGGTGACGTATATCTGGTTTATCAGAGGACCATGCTTCCATTGGAGTAGATTTTGGTAAAGCGTTAGTGGGACAAAGATTGCGTAAGTAATTTGCACAAACGACAGCCGCTGCCCAAAATTCATAAGGCAAATTGGCAAAGTACAGCATGGAGCGTGACATGGCATGTAATGTTCGATTTTACCTTTCTGCTATGCCGTTTTGTTGTGGCGTCCGAGGCGCCTTTAAATAACGCGAGATTCCATGTTGCATGAAAAATTCAGAAAATTGGTTGGACAAAAATTCGCCACCGTTGTCACTGCGCAAGACCTTGATTCGTTTGTTGTGAAAATTTTCTGCCAACGCCTTAAATTCCTGAAATCGAGCAAAATCGCCAGATTTATGACAGATTGGATACACGTGTGAAAATCGAGTGGCGTGGTCAATGAAAGTGACAAAATAAAGGATCCACAATAACTATGCGTGCGCATGGGGCCACACACGTCCGTATGTACAAGTGCAAGTGGTTTGGTGATGACGCTAGTGCTTGTGGGAAATGAGTGACGCGACATTTTTCCTTGCACGCAACCGTGACAAAAATCCAAAGATTTGTTAGAAAATGAATTTAGTCCAGTTACAAGATTTGGCAAAGTACGCAAACTTTCGCTATTTAAATGACCATATCTTAAATGCCAAAGCGAAAAACTTTCGACGCTAGCACTTAAAGCAAATATCTTTGGCGTACACTTTGCATTAACGCTACAGTAATAGATCCCTAACTAATGTTGGGTATCGGGTAAATTTATATCGCGATAATTTTGATATTCGATATATCGAATATCGATCGAGCAAAATCCTCGATATATCGTATCGGGACCAACATAAATTATCGCGACATATATTCTTTTTTTAAATTTAATTTTTTATTTTTTATATAATATGTTATCTTAGCGAAAAAAGACAAATTGTGTGATACGCCACGTACGACGTGATTTTCGTTTAGTGACATAAAGGTAGACGCCATAAAATGTAACCGACAAAAAAATACTAATTTTGTAATTCATATAATTTCTAACTTAGGGTATGGTTACATCAGGAGGTCTCTTTAATAGTACGGACATCAAAATTTATATATTACAGAGGCCTCGGTTACATCGCGTATCGTATGTAAATAAGTTAATACATACGTGTTCTGATTTGAGTGGCTCCACGTAAGTTGACGATCAAATCTCTAAAATCGTCAAAGATTTGGAAACCGGCCACCGTACGTGGGTATTACGTACGTGTACTTTGCAATTGTACCGCGTCAATGTACCTCAAATATCTCCTTCACTCTGCTAACTTCCAGGAAAAAACCGAAATTCTTTTCGGCAAAGATTTTACGGTCACCTTGTCCGAAGGCATGTGACTTTGTAGACTTGTGAAATTTTTCCTTTTTTTTTTTTAAATAGCCTCGATATATCGGAGCTACGATATATCCACAAATATATCGCAATATTTCGATAATCGTCATATCAAAGCGATATATCGATTATCGGGTACCTGAAATTCGATATATATCGAATATCGGCAAATGGTCCTCGATACCCAACACTATCCCTAACGCTATTAACGATGGGCAGTGTACAGACAGTGTAATACAGTAATGTGTAGTACACCTTTAATCGTTATTATACTATAGAAATTATTATAGTAAAGAAAAAAATAGCGTCATTCATTCTAATATAGTGCCAAGAGACGTGGCAGATTATGGTCCACGTCCTTAAATAGTGTAATTTATTCTATTTAAGGTATCAATGTCAAAATTTTGGGGTGCCGATATAGACTACATAAGGCTACTAACGATTACCCGTGTACAGTACACCGCGAATCGTAATTAGAGTAATGAAAAATATAGAGTAAAAAAACAAAAAAAAAACAATTAGAATAATGAACTCTAATTTTTGTGATACAACTTTTCACAGAGGAAGTTTACTCTAATTTATTAAAGTATTATATATTGGGTAATGTCGGCAATAATTATCCGCGCTGAAATTATGAACACTAAATTACATAGATGTACAAAATCTGTCAGTCCGTGTAGTTTTGACGTCATTATGACGTTATAACTACTTGTCGCGTTGAATGTTGGTTAATGTTCACACTGACGACGATGCTCTCGACGGACGAGAGTTATGCGAACGACTCTTTTTCGATGTGATTGATTTTTTGTTCACGTGCGAGCGCGATTCTATTAAATCATTATTTGTACCTTTTACTTATAAAAGTACAGTTTTGCACGGTCGGACTTCGTCCGTACTCCACACTATTTAAAACGAACCTATATTATAATTTGTTACGCTAATTAAACCTTACATTAAATAGAATAATTAAAAAATTAGAATCATTTACTATATTTAAGGTGATAGAGTCAAAATTTAGGGCAACCGAATTAGCTTTATTTACTCTAATTGCGATTCGCGGTGTACAGTACATCGCGAATCGCAATTATAGTAAATTACTCTAATTCGGTCGCTCGAAATTTTGACTCTATCACATGAAATAGAGTAAACGACTCTAATTTTTTCATTATTCTATTTTAGGTAAAGTTTAATTAGCGTTTTCAATTCTAATATAAGTTCGTTTTAAATAGCGTGGAGTACGGACGGTGTCAGACCGTACAAAATTGTACTTTATTAAATAAAAAAGTACAAGTAATGATGTAATACAGGCCGTTATCATGTAACTGCGTTTTAACAAACCGCTTAGTGCAAACGTAATAATGATGATAAACTGTACGTTTTGCCAAATCTTGTATGAATACCTTATTTACATTAGAGGATATTAGCGTGCAAAATTAGAGTACTTAAATAAATTAGAGTAAACTTCATAGTTGAAAAAGCTTTATCACATAAATTAGCATTAATTACTCTTTTTTTTTATTTAGTTTTTGTACTCTAATTTTTTCATTACTCTAATTACGATTTGCGGTGTACACCTTGAATCGTTATTAGCGTATAAAAATTATTAGTGTAAAGAAACAATTAGCGTCATTCATTCTAATTTAGTGCCAGGAGACGTGGCAGAATATGGTCCACGTATTTAAATAGTGTAGTTTATTATATTTAAGGTATCAATGTCAAAATTTTGGGGTGCCGATATAGCGTACATAAGGCTAATAACGATTCACGGTGTACTGCCACGCGTATTTCTGCGTTGTCTTTTTCCGACAAGGCTTTCACCTAACTTGTATTCATTTTGCGCTATGAGTATTTTAGTAATTCAGCAATTAATTTGCATTAGACGGATACAAACCGGCGTCACATATTATTGCTATATAATAAGTTCAATGAGGACGAAGATGAATCTATTTCCAGTACAAAAACGACAAAGAAATTTCGGCTTGACGGCTTTTACTCGACTACTTTGGTGACGCTTCGGGAATCGCGACGCAAAAAAAGAACAAATTCACCGACGACATTTTGTACATATGCGTAAAATTATTTTGGATTCAAACTTTTACCGTTCAGACTTCCCAGAGGCTTCGTGGATATTCCATTGCCGTACGGAGAATTGAAGTCGAAAATGTTTTGTCCGGATTGTTTGTCTGGGAGCATATCGTGCTCGCGGGTGAAATAACATTTGGCGTCGGTACAGCAAAACGGATTGGTCACCGTTTTAACCAGAGATCAAAATGTACGAGCTATAAATATTGTACGGTAGACAATGTTTATTGTTTATTTATTTAGTATTACAGCAATGGAAATGAGCTACGAATGCTTGAACTAAAGGGAAGGTAAGATAACATCATAGAAAATCGATGACGGTCCGATATTTTTTAACTGTTTGAGCGTCCGCTGTTGCAACAAGCGTCCGAACTTCTAACGAACATGTGAAGGATGTGCTCGGATTTGTTTTCCTCTGGCTATGATCGTAAAAAAAAACTCGTATTGTAGGAAAATAGTTCGAACTTTAGTATGTTGTACACTTGTACAATTGTACTGTACGATTTTCTGCATCTATTCAATTGGAAATCGTCTGAAAACATTACATAATGGTCTGTAGTCGTCCACGTCACTAGTAACTTAAAAAAATAGTTCAGAGTCCATGAAGTTATTGACCGTAAGGGCATGACTCATGCTTGCAAGTAGAGTATAGTACGGTAAACTAACGAACCTTACCTGCACTCTTATTAATTACTAGCTTGTGAAATTACGTCAACGTCGTGTCCAATTGTTCGCGTAAGAATTTATTTGAACCATAGTTCAAAAGTAGGCTTTTTTATGGTAGGCCTTTGGTAGGCGCACAAAACTTTGCACAAAACTCGCGCAACGTAGGCATACTGTATATGTGTGCGTCGTGCACACTCCTGTACGAACGTCCGAATCTGACGTAATATCAAAGTACAGCGCACGCCGCCGGACGAAATTTGTTAGCGAACTGACACGGCGTAGGATGACATTCCATGGGAGAAAAAAACGGGAAAAAAAAAAAAACGCGGACGGGCAACCAAACAAAATTTCTACCGCAGGTTTTGGTAATTTTTTTGGCAGTGTGGTATTTTTGTTTTTTTATCGTCCCATACTGCCTGGTTGGTCAATTTGAGGCTTTATTTAGTGTGGCCCTCAAAATTGCAGACGCTAATATGACAGATTGTCCTTTCCTAAGTCGTGTTATGGGCTTTTCATGTGATCTTTTTAAATCGCATACTTTGATCGGAGACCGTCCGATCGTCCAAGTCTGACGGTTTAAATAAAAAGTCCCTCAAAACTCACAGAAATAATTTTTTTTGTCCGATTTTTTTTCAAAATTTAGACATGTCGTTTAATTCTCTATCGATCGATGTGCAACTCAACCCTGTTCCTATTTTATTTCATTTTGCGGCCAATACAATATGGGTCTTAAGGGCATATTGTATGTTTTGCGTACAATAGGCATATTGTATGGGCGTACAGTCACCTACTTTTGAACTATGATTTGAACCGTGAACAGTAAAAGCCCAGATTCCTTGCTTAATGATGTGTTAAAGTTTAATGCGATTGACTATTTACATTGGTGCAGTACACCGTCGATCGTATTTAGCGTGTATGTTTTTTTTGTCTCTTAAAACATCTTTTCTACGTACATACATGTCGGATTGTGGATCTGACGGTTGCGATTGAAAGGTAAGATTCTCAGCTATCGATTCCGGTCTCAAATTGAAAATCGGACAAATGTGTACGGAGAAAATGTGTTTCTAGTGGCGAAAAAAGGGAATTGATAATGACAGTGAGTGTTTTGGTTCCGGACAGTCACTTACATCATTTTGTCAAAAAACGTACATTTGAAGTACACACATGTACAAATAAAGCACCGTTGGATACAAATTTGACGGTCAATCGGTTGAGCAACTTTGACTTTTAAAATTTTTTTCAACCGCTTAAAATTATGCCGCGCTTGCGAACGTCGAGCGTCATAATAAATTTAGCAATTCACACGGCCGGCGAACGTTTACGGTAATAAAACTGCGGCAACCACATGTAAATAAAAAGTGTTGCTGACAGTCACTTTTTGTCGTTATTTGAGCTCCACAGTGAGAGAACTTAGGATGCGTCTCCATGTGCCTAAGTAAGGGTTTTTTTTCTGTCGTTTTCTTGTAAAACTTAGAGCCGTACAGCGTAAGTTTCAACCGTACAAAAAAAAGAAAAAATGAGAAGTACATTTGTACTACATATTGTCGTTTTGTGTTCTTCGACCAACGGCCATGCCAAAAAACGTCATCTTCAAACTTTTATTTAAAACACAAGGAAGATGTGTTTTAAAACAAATATTTTTCGAAAAACAAATAAAAACACGTAGTCGCACGTGTAAGAAATTTCCAGGAAATTTCAAAAGAATTCAAGCGACGACGAAAAGTGCACGATCCGCTATGTTTTGTCCGTTTGCGTTCAGGTACGACAAAGCAAAGTAAATAATTTGTTTGGTTTTGTCCGTTTGCGCCTGGTGCGGATTTTATTTCGCCAGGGGTCTCGAGATCCGATGCCATTTCACGTCGCTCGGACAAGAGCACAAAGGCAAAGTGCATCTTCCTCAACCGTGAAACGGCACAGGCTGGATGGCGGTACGTCTACAATGTCACGAAAACTCATGCGACGTCACAACCTGCTACAAAAAATAGCGTGCGTCATCACATATTGTAGACGTTGACAGCCGTCACGGGCATTGTCAACGTTTACAATCGTCACACGCTTAAGTAATTATGTCGTTGTTACTAGTGTTGGGTATCGGGTAGTTTCATATCGCGATAATTTCGATATTCGATATATCGAATATCAATCGAACAGATTCCTCGATATATCGTACCGGGACCAACATAAATTATCGCGATATATATCGCAAAAATTGCTTGTCCGTACAGTGAGAGTACGGAAAACTGTACGAAAAACTGTACGAAAAATCGTACGGAAAATCGTACGGAAACCCCCCCCCCCCCCCCCCCCCCCCCCACCCCCGGGGGGGGGGGGGGGGGGGGGGGGAGAGAAAAAAAAAAAA
>JBBHKE010000876.1:0-26466 GCA_037447655.1 Zygnema cylindricum
GTGATCTCTTGTTGGTTTATGAATTGCTGCTATTTCATCGTTTAACAGGAGTTACTGTGGATGAACACCATTTCCTGTACATACTGGTGAGGGATTGGTCCGTTTGTTGAGACAAAGACCTCAATGAATTTTGTTTCCGTAACTTCTTCATCTCTTCTGTCTCTGTTGTGTTCTAAGTCCATTCTTGTGATCATTTTTTTGCAGGATGTCGAGGAATGGGAGGAAGATGAGGAGGAATATCTGCGAAAAAATTTGCCCTCAGACTTGGTAATCTGGATTTTCAATGCTCATAAACAAAATACTATTTGTTTTTACCAGCGACATTCACATTAGTACTGTGATTATACCTTCTCTTACTGTTGTTGTTAATCTAGACGCATTAATTTGTTTATTTTTGACTAAGAATATGCCGTCAGTCTTGGGAATTTGTAATTTTGATGCTCAGAACACATTACTACCTCTTTATTCCGTTCTATCTACATTATTTCTGTGTCGTTCACATTTTTGAAGCCATTGGTTCATCGGTAATCAAGTTTTTCGTGTAGTTGGTCTGACACAAAAATTTAATTCTATCATTAATAACCACAAAACAATTATTAGCTAAAAAAACACAAAATTTCTTAAAAATACGGTTTTAGAGGTTCCACCAGCCTCATGCGGTGAGAAAATGTACAAGACTGTGTCCATAGTTCACGAGATTTTATGAAAACGGCATTTTTTGAGGCATGAAATGCGACAATTTTGTCAGGTACAGTACTAATTTCTTGTACCATCTAGTCGTGGTTTTTATCGATGTTATTGTTCGGCTTTTGGTTTTCTGTTTGATTTTTGAACTTTCAATGTCTTTCTCACTAATATATTCGTATCAATCCTTGGAGATTATTAGTTTACCAGTGAAAATCATTATTTCGACATTTATTCGTTACCGCGATAATTATCATGATTATAGGCAGATCAATAAACAGAAAAAATTGTTAGAGCTAATACTTTGTCTGAGAGCGGATATGATATGAAACTCTACACCATGTTGGAAACAATTTTGTACTAAAAATGTCCACATCTCTATTCATGTTTCAAATTCATGTCTGTTTGCTTTGCAGGATCCCTTGATGTCTCCTCCCCTTCCTCCTTTTCTAATATTCTTTTGTAACGTTAAGAATTGGAAATTGGTGTTTACTAAGTAATATTTTCCTGTGAGCACTGTTGGTAGGAAAATGTTTTCTGGCCCTTTTCGATTTATTTTGCAATTGTCCAGTTTTTGATATTCACGAAAATTGGTAGCCAAGAGTGGTAGCTTTTCAGTTTACCATAATCGGGGAAACATCCACCAATCGCATAATCTACAAAAATATTCTAGTACTTAATGGAAAAAGTTTTTGGAAATTTACTAAAATATGTCAACTGAAATGCGTTTGTACACCTCTTTTATTACTTTATGCCTTCTGGTTAAATAAAAACCTGTATATTTGTTCATAATCCAAATCTCAGGGTTATTAACTGGTTTCAACTGATAATTATGGGGGACCATTCCTTGAAGTTATTATCAGTTTTCAAGGTTATTAACCAAATCTCAGTGTCAAAAATCTGTCAAAAATTGGTTAGTAACTAGTCAAATGTTTCTCAATCATTGAATTTCAAGTTGTTCTTTTTTTTTGTGCGGTCGTTCTTCAGTCCCTCGATAAAGTGGTGGTTAGTTTAGACTTCAAATGTTGCACATGGAACTGACCCTTGTGAAATGCCATAAAACAACTTTGGAAACCCTGAAACCAATCACAGCGGTTGTGAGTGTGTGCTTTCAGGGCGATTTGTCTGGATGGAGAGAGGACCTCTATGTTCCCCGGAGGAGTGCTCTTAACCTTCTGGGACTCATAGCCATGGCTAAGGTGAGTGGAGAGGGAAGCACCCTCTCCTCTCCCCCTCTCCCTCCTTCTCCCTCTCCCTCTTGTCTTTCTCACTCTCAATGGCTTCAGACCTATGGCGCATCTTCTCATGTTTAGATCTCTCTCTTGCTCTTTCTCCTTCTCATCCACTCTATTGATGACACACTTTCTCAAGAGTTTACCTCTTTCTCCTTATCTTTCCTGCTCTTTTTCTGCTGCAAATTGGCCTATTCTACCTCTATTTGAAGGCGAAGTATTTAATCAAAAGGGAAAACTGTAACTTGAACAGACTACGTTTTTTAAAAGGACTTAAGCCCTTGATGTTGGACTTAGTTACTGCAAAATCCCTCAACCTGAAAACTACAATATTCTAAACGCACTAAAAAATATTAAGTTTTCTTTTCCAATCTAGGGCCCTACTATTTCCGCTTGTGCCTCGAGAGATGGCAATTCCAAGAGAACAAGAGGGTCCAGAAAAGGAAGCCGGGGAGGAGAGGGAGGAACAAAAAGGGCAGGGGAGGAAATTGTAGTGTCGTTTTTACTTCACTTTCCTCTCCCTCACGACAATATTCCCTCGACAGATGATTCCAACATCAAGTAGGATCTCCACTTCCGTTGTGAGGCCTTTTCATTACAATGGATTTTTGTTTCTTAATTCGAAGGATTATATCACAAAAAAAATATTGTTTAGGTTATGTTGTTACAATTGATATTTGTGTTTCGAATTGGAGGATGTAGTAGAGGATACGAGGTTTACTTTTGAAGGCTATTGTCGATAGTTGTGTTCTGTTTTATCTTTCACAGATGACCAGGTTTTAGGTTGAAAGATAGAATATTTTCAACTGCAGAAATAATATGCATGTATATGTGGATCGTATGTTTGTGTGTGTGTACTTTCTTTGCCCCTAGTTTATCTTTTAGGGAGTTTGAAATTTTCATGATGGGTTCAAGATGACAGAAAGGTTTACATTTGGTTCGTTTGCAACCCAACCCATAGCTACGGCTCATTTGTGCTGTAACATGTGAGTAATAGACTATCAAGAATTGTTGGGCATGCAGGTACTACGGTGTTCTCATGGCCTATGGTTCCCTTCAGGAGGTAAGGGCCCAGCAGCGGAATGAATTTGTTTTGACTAAATTGATACTTAACTTCTATGTTAGGACAGAATTCACCGTGATAACATCCATTTTGTTTCTATGTTCTTACAATTCTGCACACAGAAAAGAAGTCATTATAGCTAGGTTTTTTCCTGATCAAAAGTGGATTTAGGGTTCTCTGGGCTGATCTGCACTAGAGTGTTATTGGTATGGTTGCATTAGATGAATAATTTTTACCATCAGATTATAGAATGAGCAGATAGAAAGGATGACCACTCCAAAATCAAGTGGGGAAAATCGTGGACGTAGTGCGAAGTAACGCTTTGTTTCGCCTATTTCGGCAGTTTTTTAAGTTGCAAAAGCAGGAGGCCGTAGGAGCACTTCTTCAGACACGTGTCCTCCCGTTATACGGCCACACAAATCCTTATCCGTATGTGCTTGCCAATGCTAACTGGCTGCTGGGGGAGCTCCACGCCTGTATTTCAGAGGTGAGCTCCGGTCAAAATATAGTCCTTCATTCTCTCTCTACCCCTCTCTTTCTCACTATGTCTCCCTCTCCCTCTCTCTCGCACTCTCTCTCCCTCTCTCTCCCTCCCCCTCTCGCTCTCCCTTTCCTTCTCCCTCCCCCTCTCCCTCTCCTTCTCCCTCTCCCTCTCCCTCTCCTTCCCCCTCGCTCCCTCTCCCCCTCCCCCTCCCCCTCCCCTTCCGCCTCCCCACTCCTGCCTCCCCCCTCCCTTATTTAAAGTTTAAAGCCTCATATTCTTAGTTTTTTTTGTTTGGCGAGTTTGTTTCCACAATACTTTTGTCATTCCACACCTTTTCATGTCTTCTGATGTTGGCGGGACAGTGATTTCCACATGCACTCATATTTTATGCGAAACAAACTTAAGCTATTTTGGCTAAAGAACTGTCTAACTGACCCTACTCCTTATTGCTTCACTCTTTTTCTCTTATTTGTCTCTCCGTTCCTTCTACTTTTTTTTGCTTTCTGACATTCTCGTAAAATAATGATTCAAATTGCAAGATAAGTTGGTCTCACGTGTAGAGTGGTTACCCCCTTCTTTTTTTAGGTTGGTTTAAACTTTTTTTTGCGATGTGTGTGGTTTTGGCCGTCAGAATCTCGCCCCAACCATATTTGAAGCTCTTCTGAAATCCATGAACTACCCGGATTCGCACAATGTTTCACACCGTCCCGTCAGGATTTCCGCGGCAGGAGCTATATCGACTCTGTTACAGGTAAACTCTTATTGAATTATCATTAATGAATCCTGAACTCTGAGGAGACAATAAAGAGAAGCATCAGGTGAAAGTTCATGAGCAGCAGAATGGGTAAATGATTATTAGAAGTTACAGTTTGTAATATGAAGCTAAAGTAGTAGGTGATTTCTCTTGGTTAGAAGACCCTGAATCTCCTCTGTAATATTTTTCAGCAGATTTAATCTAGAAAAAATGTGCGCAGATAACTTCGATGGACACTGTCTGTGAAAAAGATAGGATTTGAGAAGATTTTTGGGAAATTTGCAACTGCTTATTGCTACCATTGAAGGTGCTTATATATGAACATAAAAACAGATGAACGATGTCGACATTGTAGCATATCATGAAGTCAAGACTTTAATACCTTACACAATGTATTAGTGTCAATGTTTTTCACCTAACGCCAGCTTTTCTCCTCGCACATATGCCCGATTTTCATTTGAAAACCACCCATCAAAAGGTAGTAGTCTTATCTTTCAATTGCCACTCTGACAAGTGTGCACACAGAATAACAAGTAAAAAGGGTGAAACTTTAACACTAATAGCAATCCAGAAATGGTAAGTTATCGACATATCATGCTCATAATGGAACCTTACCTTGTAGTTTACTATTGTTTGATCAATTCTAGTCATCCAGCTTCTCTGTAGAATTGATGAATTTGCGGAATTGGTAAAATTCCGTTTGGGACCGTTTGAATTGTTAGACTATTGATGTTTTTGTTCAATCACATTAAAACCAGAAGCTAGGTAATTCAGGAAGGAATTCAGTGAATTTTACATCAAAGGCGATCCAACAAAAACAATTTCAACACCGATGTCAAGCAATTCAGCAAGGATTTGAATCAATTTCACATGTAAGGTAATTCAGTATGGAATTCAAGGTACAACAATATTCTAGAAGGGGAGTAGTTCAGGAATTCCTTTAATGCTTAGTTTTGTTAATTTACAATTATTTTTCTTTGTTTTGTCCAAGATTTTCCTTTTTCTATCCATTATTTCTGGTGTTTCTCATAATGACAGAAATCGCCAACTGTCCTTGCACATATCCTCCAACTAACTTTGGCACATGAAGTTCCGTCAGTGATATCATGAAATGTATGTTTTTCAATGATTTTTTTTGATACAGGAAGACATAAAGCCTCAACAGTGGATGAGATTGTTAGAAGGAGCTGTGGCTTGGTCAAGAACAGGAGATGAAAGAGATTCCACCACAGCCCTCCATCTTTTAGAGGAGATAGTTATTGCTGGACAAGAGACAGTTGCAGGAGTTGTACCAGATATGTTGGAGTCAGTCTCACAGGAGATTTTGAGATGGATTCCAGAAGAGTCGGATGAACCATGGCCTCCTGTGAGTATTTTTTTTTTGTCTTTTTTTGGTTGTAGGATTAGTTAGCTAAGGTGTTATAAGGAAGACAAAGTTGGGTAATTTTTGGATCTTGAAGATGGTTTGCCTTTTTTTGTTTTTGTTGAATGTGTTGCTGATGACAAGCCCCAATTGCCCAATGTGGTTCATTTAAGTTAGGATTGGTTTGGTTCTGAGGGTAGAATTCCATTAGACGGAAAGTGTGGTTCGTTACTGGACGCCGTACAAGTTCGTACAGATCCGTACCACGCCGTACCTTAGAAAAAAAATTGTCACACGAAATATCGTTACTGGAAAGCTGTCGGGAAGCTCCAATGATGTACGCGTAATTCCTAGCCGTTGGATATTCCACTTTTTCAGATCTGCGAAGCAATCGCGCACATCATCCAGTAGAACGATACTCTCCTCGCTAGGAGAGTTGTACGATACTAGATGTGTACCATTGGTACACAGGAAAAAGCAAAAAATTATCCGCTTTGAACAAGCGATCGCAGGTCTACACGTCATACAGGCCATGTGCCTACGTTGTACAGTCCATGTGCCGCCTGCCACGCTGGATGCAGGTGAGCCGAAATATTTTCGCACGCTCTGTCTGACATCCACCGACATTCAAAGTTTGCCGCGACCTTCAAAGTTTGCCGCGTCGTTTTGCCATTCCGTTTCGAAATTTTGATTTCCGTTTTCAAAATCAAAAATCTGGCCGCAAACTTTACGTACGAATCATTAACTACCTCCGGTCGTGCAGATATTTCGTTCTGACTTTCCGTTTGAAGATTTTCTTTAAGATTTTAAAAATCTGGACTCTAACCTACGTGGCGCCAATCATAATTGACGAAGGTTTTTTACTGGCCCGACAAAATGGAAGTCTTCCAGTAAACGCTGCAAGTAGAAATTTCCGTACATTTACTGGGACCGCCTAATGGAATTCTACCCTGATTCATTTTTACTGTTTTAGATTTGACTTGTAGCGCTCTTTTGATCTTTTAGATTGAGTCGTAGCCAATCAAAAGCTCTCAATCGATGTTTGGCGAAATGTCTTTCAGATTCGTATACGTTCACGTACTAAATGCCATAAATTTATTGGTTAGCTATCTCCAGTTAAATATCGATTAGTTTTGGTAAAGTTAAAAAATATTGAATCTTTGATGTCTTGACGTTACGATGTATTCCTTCGATACACAATGCTTTTTATGTATTTAGGGTTTTATCCATGATTTCAGTAAGACACTTAGATCACTTCCAAATGTTATGGATCAGCAACAAGAAATGTGGCCAACAGTTTTATTGGGTTTATTACCTGACTGTTGTTGCAGATTTCTGACTTAATAATGTTGAAGAATGTCCTTCTCTGCATCCCTATTAGAGTTAATAACACTAATTTGGTCCCTACTTTTTCTGGCCAAAAATCACAAAATAGTCTTAGCACACTTATTAAGGACGTGGACAATAATCTGCCACGTCCCCTTGCACTAAATTAGTATTATTAATTCTAATTTTGCATTAACACTTATAAATCCTTTACGCTAATATCGGGTGTAGCTAATTGTATACATTACGGCATGAGAAACTCAGAATTTGTGCTTTTACGCAGGTAACTTTCCTTTTAACTAACAAATTTACGATTTGTGTATTGAAAAATAAATAGAGATGGTTCGACTACACTATTAGTTTGCTACCTACGTATCAAATGAACTTAAAAACTTAAATGGGTCATCATTTTGCAGGTTGTGGAGTCGGGTTTTGCAGCTCTCGGAGCTATGGCAGAGGCATGGGAAGAAGCGGAACCGGACGTGAGGGAGTTCGATGGACAAGCCTATGCAAATTGGGAAGCAAAATCTCGAATGGTTTCATCTGTTATTTCGAGGCTATTATGTCACGCATGGCACGTTAGTACGGAGAAAACTGAGGTACTGCTTCAATATGTGTTGGTATTTTGTCACCTTATTATGTTGTACTTCTTTAGCATGTGTAGTTCTCGACTAATTATGGTTCTTTGGTCTCAAAAGTTGACAGTAATCAAATTGTAAGCGAGTGTTTATTCAAATATGCTTATGTGACTTGAACATCAGGGTAATGATTTTTTTACCAAAGCTTTAAGAAAAACTGTTGAACTCTTCATGCCTATTTTTATTCAATGAAGTATAATTGGTCAAGAACCCTGAAGAACCCAGAGGATATTCCAAAGGAACTCATACATTGCATGACAATCTGTTTAGCAATATATGTTAGAAAATCGTACTGCGTCTCATAACCACAACAATTATAGCTTACATATTTTACTGAAATTGTTATAATAACTATGTTGAACTATAACTGACCAGGATAACCAGTGTTTTATTCCATCCTCTATTGTTCAACTTTACTACACTGTTCATTGCTACACCATAAATATTGATGGAAAGTCAACCTTCCAATCGGCGGTCACATCACCTTGCCAAAAATTGGTATTTTTTATTCTACTTAACAATCCTACGATGAATAGTGTGACTTTTGACAGTGAAACTGTGGTTTGGGGAGGCAATTCCCAACAGAGTGAAAATTACGAGGAGTCTTACATGCCGCCTCCTTCGTGTATCGGGGCAACCTCAATCCTTATTGCGACCATTTTGCATTATACGCATGATTTTTTGTCTGCTAGTGAGCTCCATACGAATTTCCTTCTCCATAAATGGGCAGATCTGATTGCAGAATGGACAGATCCAGACGACCAGGAGCTTGAGCAAGTTTTGGGGGCAATCGACAGGGCAGTGGGCTTGCAGGTAAACTGTTTTTTTTTTGTCTTTTTGTTGCAGTGAAACTTTTTTCTAAGTGCACTGAATTTTCTTTTTTGAACATAGCAAACTTTGTTTTTTTACTTGTGAAAGACAATAGACAGGCTATCAATTTTTTTTCCTGTGAAAAGCATTACCAGTATGAATGCTGTATTAGAATAATTAGAAGTTTTTTTATATGAATATGACGTTTTTCCAAAGTCGGTTCATGTCACTAAAATGATGTCCATGCTGAAAGAAACAAAAAAGAAAGAAAACCTTTGCTTGTAAGTGAATCAATATTATTAATACTAGTTTGCAACTGTGTGGCTATTTCATAAGACCACCTCTAAAATTTCAAATCTAGTCCATGTCCGGTTTCTGATCTTGGTGATACACTCATAGATGATATTCACATTTCTGAATTAATGTTAAACCTGTTTTTTGTCCCCTTCTTTACCTTTTTAATTGGTTTCAATCTCTCTCTGCTTCATTTCTGACTTCTTTGTCTTTTTGTACCAATGTAGATGAGAAATCCGTTACCATATTTCGCAGTCGCCAAAATGCCACCTCCCCCCTCTCCTCCCATCCCTCCTCGCTCTCCCTTTGAGGCGATAATCTCATTTCTCACGGCCTCCCTGGAGTGGCCTCAGGCTTGCAGACGAGTCCATTCTGTCCTATACGCCTGCCAGCTGTCATCCAAAGGGCAGGAGGTGTTGCCGGCTGGCATCGCGGCATTAGTCGAGGTGAAATTGGCCAAAATTTTGCCGGGAAAGTTGTTAAGTTGAATGTTGAATGAATGAAGTTGAATGTTGTTGACATCTATGTATCATTGAAATATGCGAAAGGTTCTAGGGGCTGAAAATCTTTGGGATTCTTAGGATTTTTGGGATTCTTAGGATTTTTGGATCAGCAACTGATTGGTCAATTATTTGGTACTTCTCCTTTGTTTTGTAGGAAAATTTTGTGAGAAGACGGTATGTTGTCATCCATTAGTTTTTTGGCTTTTTTTCTTCCATTTTTTTGTATTGATGCTGATTGGGGGTCATCAGAGGTTTTAAACTCCATAGACGTTTTTATGCAAGTTGTCTGGTGATCTGAGGCTTCTTTTATCACCAAAACCTCAAATAAGTTTAATGGATTTTCGTTATATAAGGAAACACTTTAAGAACCTTATAGAAGATGTTTTTCTTGGCTTGCATAAAAGTATTGTTTTATTTATGTCAAATCAAAGGCTAAATGCGGCCAGTAACTTCACATAAATTCAAAAGAAAGGACGTTTTTTCAATTCAAGAAAAAGTTTTGGTGACGTTGTATTTTCATTCACATCTTTCTTTGTGACCCTTCTTTTTGTCTTTCTGCTCTATAAACTTTACCTTTGTTTAATTCTTAGTCCTTTATTTGGGTTGAATGCAGGCTGCAGGTACTCAAGTAAATATACTTACGAGTCGACAAGTTAGACAACAAAAACCTGCCTTATTGGTGATTGCTACCTGTTTTCTGCTGGACGTTAATATAACTTCTCAAACTCTAGATGGGTTGATTGAAAAAAATGATGTCTACTTTAGTGGGAAAGGAGTAGTCGAGTGGGGAAATCTTCTCGTACATCTTGTAGCAAACAGGAAACTGAAGGTAGAATCAGAGCTCAGATTGACAGGTAAAAACCCAATTTCTTATTCCTCGTTCTTTTTTGTTTCCTTTTTCTTTTTAGAGTTCGGTTTTTTGTCTAGGTGATACTTTAGTATGAGTTTAGTGAATTTTAATGTTGAACTCATGTGAATAGAAATTTTGAAATGAAGGTAGTGGCGTTTACTAATATGATTTTGGCGTGGTTTGGATGGATTTTCTTTTGCATGGAGTTGGAGTTGCAAGGGGGTTTTGGCTTTGGAAAAGCTTTTTTTAAATTTGTTAGAGAGGATTGTAAGCAATTTTACAGTATACAGAGTAGAGTGGTCTTACTGGAGTCTTCTGAAATCTGGGGTGTTTTGAGGTGGATTTTGTAACAGTTCTGGCGTTGGAGAGACTAGTGAGATTTTTAGCGGAGGGGAAAGTGAGTATTCTGGAGGAAACAACAAATCTAGCTTACAAGTTTCTGACGTCATCCATGGAGGCTCTCATTCAGTTGAAGAGTGTGAGGGATGCGGATGCCATGGAGTATGAGAGTGAGGATGAAGAGGAAGAAGATGACGAAGATGAGGAGGATGACGTGAGATTCTGAACTTAGGTCCTTGGATCCCTCTCCTCTCCCTTGTGCTCTCTCTCTCCCTCTCCTCTCAGATTGCAATATGGAGGCATTCTTTTGGGAAAGGAGGGGTATGGAGACTCAGCTTTGATTTGTATTGTGCGGTTATTTTTACATTGGCTGGAAGATGTTTGTGTGTGCCAGGGAGGAATTTCTTGGTGCACTGTAATTTATCTTGATGGATGAATAACAAGGTATTATAGTGGTTCTGTTTTCTTGACAATAATAGTAACTGTAGTATAGTATTTTAGTGTGGATGGGAAAAGATAGTCAGGTCAACACAAATTCATGTTTGCATGGAAAAGGGCGTTTGTGAACATAGAAGCTCTGGATTGGCTGGAGGGGCAAAACAGGTGGAAGAAGGGAGAGAGGAGACAGAGGAGGAGTTTCAGGAAAGGTATGCTGCTGTGGCCAGGAGGTTGCAAGAAGATTTTGAGGAAGAGGAAGAGGATGAGGAGGGCGAGAAGTTAGAACTTGAATTGGGTAATTATCTGCTTCTTTTTTGTTTTTCTTCTTTTTCTTTGCTGTGTTCTTTGATTATGTTTAGATTTTAATTATTTTAGTCATTTTGTAAAATTGTATTAAAACATCCTATGAAAATATTTTGTGTTGCTATTTTGTATTGAAATCTACCATTAACTAAGTCGCTTGTAACCTGAAGGTACTTAAATATCAACTAGGAAAAGTTCTAACGCTACTCTGTCCATCGCTATTAGAGTTGGTGCATGACTAGTGTTTACACTTTTATCTGAATTAACCACACTAACTAATGTTTTCCAACGTGGCCTGTTATGGGCCATGTAGCATAATAGTGTTATTAATTCTAATTTATGACTTTGGCTCAAAAAAACACTCACTCGAATTAGAGTGGTAAACTCTAATAGTGGTGAGCAGTGTACTATACTTTATCAAATCTCATGTACACAGTTAATGGCCAGAGAAGGTTTTGAGAGATATAGATAGTTGGACACTTGCCCAATGCAATTATGTTTGACCACAGCTTCTTGAACGGGAACTTTTTTATGAGAATTAAGTAATTCTATTTTGTACCATTTAATCTAATGTGAGTTCCACACATGGATTATATTGTAATCATGAATAATTTCCTACAGGATCTACTCTAACTGCTGTGATTTATGCAACGGTACTTTAATTCATTCATGAATCTGACTATTTCATCTAAGACTTTTTGCCGAACACCCATGTTTTGTGAGCTCCTCCATATTGGAGATTACTACAAGGAATTTCTAGTACATTGTTTTAAAACTAGTGAATAGTTGTCAAGCTTTGAAAAAACTAGAATACACTTGTTTCACTAGGAGAGAAAAATTATAAATGTACATCTATTGTGCATCCACTGGCGTATTGTTGGGTTTCTATTGACCTATGTCAGATATTAACCTTGTGCTAAAATTCACATCTCTAATTAGTGAGACCCTCTAGTTTATCATCGTTGTTATCATGCAAATAATAATTAACGTGAATTTCTTGTGTATTGATTTGATTTTGATTGGAGTTTTTTATCAAACGCGTTCGAATATGTAAAACCACATGTTATAGACATGCACATATACACATACACATACGTACACGTATACGTATACATACATATACATTCACACATATCGGTTATGCATAAAAACTTCTATACATAATAGTATTAATTTATCTATATTCAATAACAAGGTTTTGATGAATCACGGGTGTACAGCTGTTTTAGGAACTCGTGACGAGATTCAAATTTTGAGCTCTTGCCTTCGTGACCACGGAGGAGCCGTGTTTGCGAACCAACGGCCTCCGGTGGACTTCTTGGACGGCTTCAAAGAAGCGTATCCACAATTTGCCCAATTTTTTTCCTAGAGGGAGATTAGGGCGATGGATACTACAAGCGAGAACAACTGGAGGAGGGATAGGGTTCGTTGATCCGGCGAAGGGAATATGTCCATTGTTAGAGAGAGAGAGAGAGATAAAAGTGGTGAGGAGAAGGTCCACAAAATCCGTTGATTTGGAGGTTACTTCTTTTTAACAAGCCTTAGCGGAAAAAATATCCGTACTTGAAAAAGATTGGAACTCGCAATTAAGGTAGTCGTAAGCAGAGTATATCGGGGCCCGTTAAGGCCATGAGGTGTAATAGAGCTGAAATAGAACTAGTGCAATTAGAAGTATCGACCAATTGTTACCCTCTTTATAAGCTTATTCTCTTCATAAGCGATTGCTTGTGTGCAATGGTGTAAAACTCATTTTAAGGCTGTGCACGTTGATTTGTTTTCTGTTTTTTGTATTACAAAAAACTGAAAAGCCCAAAAACTCTTGGAGCCCTTGTGAACTCATGAAAACAAAGTCAAAAATAGTTTAGCACAGTCGTTCAACGGTCCTTTTTTTACTATTGGCCCGTGAAATTGATTTGGTACTAATAAATAAGTTTGACACCATCCTAATAAGGTAATATGCCATCCCTCTCTTCCTTTCCTCTCTCTTTTCTGCCCTTCTTTTTCTTCTCTCCCTCTTTTTCTCCTTTTCTGATTCTCTCCTCTCCCTTCTCCCTATTTTTGCCTCTCTTGCTCTTTTCCCTCTTTTCCTTTACCATTCCTTGGAAGTTCGCACCATAATAAATAATAGGCAATTATAGTAGTGTGGCGTCCGTGACAATAAAATTTATGTCACGGTAATGTCCAAACTATGATGAGTGAATGTCAAATCTTATGAATGTTTTTTTCATTCAAGCAACAGTTACATCGTCTGCCGCGTTAGTGTTAATAGCACTAGTTTGTAATCTGGAAAATTTGTTTCACTGTGCATCGTTATTAGTATTAATGTTTTTTATGCCACTTAAAATATTTTTTCTCTGTGCACACATGTCCAATTTCTGATTGGATACCGCCAACGAGAAGGTGATAATCTTGCCTTTCAATCGCAACCATCGGATAAACAATTCGACAACAAATGTGCACGGAGAAAATATGTTTGAAAGTGTCGAAAGAATGATTTACACTACTAGCAATACAAGGTGTACACTGCCCAGGTGTTTGTTTGAATGGGTCCCTAAACTCGTGTTGATAACACTATTTTATTAAGTGGCGTGCAATTAGGTATGTGGCACAACATAATTTAGTGTGGATATTTAGTGTAGAGTAATGTGATTATTTCACTAAAATACGATGGAAGGTGAAGAGTCTCGCGATTGCCGTAGATAAAGTAGTATCATAAACTTTGAGAATTCGGGACCACGAAATTTTGGGGTTTATGGTAAAAAATAATCTTCTTTGTTTTCAACTTCAGTCCATAGCCGTAAGTAAGCCTTTCCATCTCAAATTAATGAATGGGGCAGAAATAGGAACAAATATTTGGACTAAGATAACCGAGTCCAGGAACAACATCCGTTGTTTAACCAAAAAACTAAAGTCATAAAGATATACATTTAATTCTTGTCAGGTTTTTTTTTTTTTAAGCACTTATTTTTGAAAGTTTAACATGTTTTATAACATTATAAGTTTAAAGGCTTGGTCATTTAAAACGTTCGTTTTAACGGTTGCGGGTTTTGGGGATACAATATATATCCAACGGTGGTGAAACAGCCGTAAGAATGTAATAAATTTTAAGGAACGGTGGAACGTAAACGCGTCAAAATCCGCGAAACGTTGTCGGTGGTCACTGGCTTGAAATGTTGGGTATCGGATAAATTCATATCGCGATAACTTCGATATTCCATATATCGAATATCGGTCGAGCAGACTCCTCGATATATCGTACCGGGACCAACATAAATTATCGCGATATATATCGCAAAAAATGGGTGTCCGTACAGTTTAAGTATCATACCTCGAGCGCGCACCCAAGGGTGAAAAATCGAAAAAAAAAATTACCGCATAAATATCCGAATCAGAGGTCGCAAAAGTCAAAAATTTTACATAACCGAAACCGACCGTTTATTTTTTTTCAAAATCTGAGTAACCAACGCCCGACCGAGTTATGTCACGCTCCAAAATTGTTAAACGTTAACCGACCGGCGTTTACGAAAATAAAAGTTAACCGAAACTCGATTTCTCGCGACTATGAATAAGCCAATAATTACGATTTGTCACGTTCCCTAACATTTGTGAAATGAATAGTGTTTACTACCGTGTCAGATTTGCGATGCTTTGTCGCGTTCCCTTAGATTTGCGAAATGAATAGTGTTAGTACCGTGTCAGATTTGCGACGCTAATCATGATGTCACGTACTTCCACGATACCAAAGAGTACAAAGTACAATAATGTTGGATTGTATGGACAGTACAGATTTTTTTTTTTTTTTTTTTGTTTTTTGGTTAACCGACCTTAACCGACCTTTTTTTTTTTGGTGAATCAACCGACCGCAACCGCACGGCCCCCAAAATTTGGCAACCGAATCCGTTCCGGATCCGACGCGGGCGGTCGGTTAACGGTCGGTCACGGTTTCGGTTGACCGTTTGCGACCTCTGATCCGGATATTTAGCTTCTACGTACATGAATTCGATACATCGATTATCGGACACCTAAAATTCGATAAATATCGAATATTGGCAATAGGTCTTCGATACCCAACACCGGCGGCTTCATTTGTAATTAACTAATAATGGCAAAAATGTCCGCATCCGAAGACATTGAGTACCACAGGCTGTACTTTTTTGTCATTTTCCAGGATCTGGTGGACATTAGATGTGATCTCATTGGGTATAGAAGTGCAATATGTAATGTACTGCTTGGGAGCGGGAACTGTTTCCGAAGACAATTTAAACGTTTCGTATCGACTTTTCACCTGCCGACAACCGCTAAACGATCTGAGCTATTCACGCGTGCGAACCGACCGCACGCGTGGACTTTTATGTTTTTTCGACATGTGCAACCTCAACTGCCAAAAAAGTAGTGTTGTGTATCGGTAAAAAACTTATCGCGATAACACCGATACCGATAGTTATCGGTTATCGAACGGTCAGAGGTACCGATATATCGGTCCGAGACCAACAAATTGCATATCGGCGATAACTATAAAAATATATAGTACGCATACTATATTACGTTATTAAATACTGTATTATACTATTTTCATTATATAGCGTGTCATGCCACGTGTACGATTCTGTTCCGTAACTATTAACTGAATATTATTACGGGCAACGCAGCACAGAAAACGCTGGCCGGTTAACTGAACAAAAAAATTTTACGGCAACGTATGAAATTTACAGACAAACTGGTGAGCATGGAACGGGAAAGGACGGCGGACACAAAGTACAACGGTCGCAAAATAAAATTCTGCGCGCCGCCGGAATCGAACGGACGACTTGGAATGAAAAAGTACGAGCGGACGGCCAGCGTGAGCCCGGAATGGCTCTTTTGGCAGCTTTTGCCAAAAAAGCTGACAGATTGACACGTGGCAGGTGTCCAGTGGATCCCAAGGAATAAAGGGACAAAGCCATGGCGTCGGATGTGAAAGGTACATCGTTTTCATTGTATCCGTACCAAAACAGTACAGACGTCATGGCGGCTACTGTACTTTCTGCATGTACGGGGAATAAGACGTACAGCTGAGTGTACATGCCGTACATTTATATGTACGGCTAGTACATTTAGCTGTACGGCACGTACATTTATCGCCGATAGTTATCGTTATCGGTGTTATCGCCAATAAGTACCCGATATTATCGGCTATTTATCGGCGATAAGACCGATAACGATATATCGAACCAATATATCGATTATCGGGAACCCGAAAAATGGTCCATATCGGTTATCGGTAAATGCTTACCGATACACAACACTACAAAAAAGGATCGTTTGGTATTATTACAATTATTATTAACTTTTATTAGGGTAGTTTCGCATGTGCTAAAGTTACAGTTATTTTTTGTCGTTTTCCTCCATAACTTAGAAAAAAGCGAGAAAATCCACAGCCGTACCAAAAAATAGAAATTGCCACCGTACAAGTTGCGTTACCTTGAAACTATATACGTACAGTAGTTTGTCGTCTATCGCGATAAAATTTGTCGTCTATCGCATTTCGACCCACTTTCGCGTCCTTTCAGCACATGTTCAAATTTTACATCAAATCACCTCGCGAGGTGACTTGAAACAATGTCCAATAAGGTGAGTGAATGGGCAGACGTTGTCGCACATGTCTGAAGTTTTTAACAATTTTGTGCGCGAAGTACCAAAAAAAAATACACTGCACGTTTACAACCTGTGCGTCTGTTTTCCGTGCGCTGATTTCCGTACAGGGGGCCGTCTTTCTCAAACACACGTGTCTTCACACATACGGCGTAGTAAAAACATTGGCCACCTGTCGGCAAGTGGGAGACGAAAAACGAAACCGCATTTCTGTGCGACAGCGAAAGGTAATTTAAGGTTTCGACACGTCGACAATGTGGCGTACGGACATTACGAAGTCACAAAAAACTGTACGGCGTGCGAGAGACGCCTCAAATTGAAGTCGAGTGGAAGTTTCGCATTGTTTAGTGTACCAACATCTAACACATTGTTTCGTACACGTCTACGTAAGTCACTTTTTTAAGTAACAAGTTATTTGCGTTTACATCCGAATCATAGCTCAAAAGTAGGCATTTTTATGGTAGGTTTTTGGTCAGCCCCTTTATCGTAAGTTGTGTTATGGGCTTTTCATGTGATCTTCTTAGATCGCTACTTTGATCAGCGACCGTCCGATCGTCCGAATCTGACGGTGTAAATAATTTGTTTTGGTCTGAATGTTTTAATTGGTCCAATTTTTGGTCCGAATGTTTTAATTGGTCCGAATAGGTCCGAATACAATATGGGTCTTAAGGTCATATTGTATGTTTTGCATACAATCATATTGTATGGGCCTACTTTCACCTACTTTTGAACTATGATCCGAATGCTTTGAAAGCTATACAGATAATCTTTGCTAAAAACCAAAGTAACAAGACTAAGTTTCGGTTACATGCGAAAGTACCCTTAGAGTGAAGTTCTATCAGACGTTACTGTGATTGTACGGCAAACTCTACAGACCGGGTCGATTGAGTCGATGTTCCATCACGTAGAGTCTGTAAGCCACGTGTTCTAAATTAACTGGCGCCACGTAAGCTACGATCCGATATTGAATATCTTTCAGATTTTTAACACCGACAAACTTAACTTCAAATCATAGTTCAAAAGTAGGTGACCACACGCCCATACAAATGCCTATTGTACGCAAAACATACAATATGCCCTTAAGACCCATATTGTATTGGCCGCAAAATGAAATAAAATAGAAACAGGGTTGAGTTGCACATCGATCGATAGAGAATTAAACGACATGTCTAAATTTTGAAAAAAAATCGGACAAAAAAATATATTTATGTGAGTTTTGAGGGACTTTTTATTTAAACCCTTTCCTTTGTCACCAAAGACGCCAATCCTAACTCAAAACCCTCAACGGCTCAAGATCTTACACATAAAACATCGACGGTCAATTCTCGTTGTCACCAGAGACGAAGGCGACTACAATGCTTTTCACTTTTAGAAAAAGGGCAAAGCAAAAATCTGCGAGTCATGGCGGCCGGACAGGCGAGGTTTACGCCAAGGCATGTCGTGCAGCCACGGCTGCAATGCTCTACGTCTACGATGTCACGCAATGACACGCGACATGCCAAACCGTTTCAAAAATTACGATGTGTCTTGCGACGTTTCAAAAAGTTTCGAAAAAATACGGTGCAGCAAAGACAAATTGTATACAATGACAACCGTCACGGGTATTGTTGACGTATACAGTCGTCACAAACTTAAGTAACAATCTCGAGAAAATACATAGAGACACTTGAAATCCGGGTCCGCCGGATCCGCGCTAAAATCCAAAGTAAATACGCTAAGTTATAACTACATGGGACCGTACCCTAAGTCAGAAATTAAGATTTGCTGACGTCTTAAATCCAAACGGAGATCCGCCCTTAATGTACGGCCGGGCAGGCGTGTTGTTTCCGTCAGTTATCCAAGTACGGACTTTCGCCGTCTTTATTGGACGTTTCGAAAGGCGGCCTGTCAAATTCAGTTGGATTACTGGTTACTGAATATTGAATACCCGCACGAATTGCACTCTATTTACGAGGCTCAGGCGATCACCGTACAACCACCTAAATCGACGGTCCCTAATGCGTTCAAAATAGACGGTGACGCTCAACGCGTAAGGGAGTAAAACGTTTTGACGTCTGTTTGATTTTACACAGTCGGCTGGAGCCGGGACGGACGCAAATGTTCACTCTCTTGTGGCCTTAAGTTTTAGGGTTTTTTCTATCACCGTCAGACACCGTACAGATAGTGTATGTAAATGACGTCATGATTAACGTTGTCAGTAAAATTTATTTTACTTTTCGCAGGTGTCGCAACCATATGTCGATAATCGAAACGGAAGGCCGTCTTTAGCCGTCGTCCGTACGTTAATGAAGGTATATTCCGTCGTTTGCCCGACTTGCTTACCCACACGAGTTCCACTCTTATTTAGGTGGATGTAGAGGTCAACGGTCAGCCTCAAATTCTTTATTTGTGTAAACCTGACCATTGGATATTCCGTTACTTTTAATGTCAAAATTGCATTTGTTTCGTGGACACGAAAAGTATTGTCACACAAATTATCTTTAAAAAAAAGATGCGAAGGTACAAGAGAGAGAGGAAGGTCTATTAGGGCTTAAAATACATAAGAACATCCAAATTACATTAGAATCAAGGTCGTTGTGGATTCGTTACACATCTACATGTGGGCGATCGGAAAGAAACAAAGTATCGAAATATGAAGAGTTGAAACCTCCCACATTGTTGTATTCAGACAACGGACAAAACCATATTCGATGTAATTCAATGCGGCACACGACCCTTGAGTTTGTAAAGTCTTTGACTCTTTTTAATAAATGCGTAGTCAACCACCAGTATTGACCTAAATTGTATCCAACCCATGTTATATGACTTTCCTACCACTTAAATCATAAATTATATGGTATGTATAATGTATGGGCCAAATATCTCTTGAATTAAAACGATGAAAATGACGTGAACGTTGTTACTATTGTTGTGAATGAGTGGTTAATTAAAGTCGTTATGTATTAGAAATGATTTGTGAAACCATCGGTTGGTCAATTTATCGATATTATCAAAGTATTAACACTTGAAATATTATGGAGAACAATTTCTCTTCAACAAATAATATTGTGACAAAATACATTGATGTGTGAACTCTTTCACGCATTGCACATGATTTCAACACATTTTTTATGAGGGCGAGTAGATATTGCTTTTGTTCTGTTTGTAAACCTCCAATTTTACTCACAAGTATTTGCAAACGTTTATATCGACTTTGCCTCTCCCCCTCTCTCCCCAACTTCCCTTCCCTATACTTTCTCATAAAATGAAACATGACAACTTTGGAATACGTTTTTTTTTTTACATATATAAGCCACTGAACACGAAATCGAGATCTGTCAAGTAAAAAGGCACAAACAAGGAAAACATACGGTGAAGTCGTAAAACCAATGTCGTCGATATTAATTCAGTGTGAAGTGGGATCGAGAATGCCTCGAGAAGCGAATTTGGTTGACATATTAACAAAAAAAGTAAAAAAATAAAATCGGGAAGTTTAGATGTCAGGTTATGAGTTTAGTGATATAGATTGTGTCACAAATAAACTCATGATGTTTATAAAAACGAAAGTGTATAAGTCACAAAAAAACACGTTTACAATGTAAAATATTCCATATGCCACAAATGTGAGTGACTAATTTCGTTTTTGGAAATTGGTACTGTTAAGAAACATCGCGAAATGATTATTACTATAATTATCTTTTTAATGAAGAGAAAAAAATATAGTTAGAGTTTTTATAGGAAATAAGGGCAACAAAAGAGTACTTTTAATCAACACATATAACACTTATTGATATAGTGTGGCCAGTATAGCCGACATAGTTGTTGAAATTTGTGACATTTGGACATGTGAGAACATGTTTGCCTAATTTCCCCTTGTTTTTATTTTTGTGAATCAAATTTAAGTGTAAGTTTTGTTGTCGAGGCCACTCACCTTCTTGAGTCAAGTCCATTACATGACACAAGTTATGTACTTTCGTTCGAATGGAAGAGCCGATAATGTTTGGACTGACACATTTTGTCCAATGCATTATTTACATTCCTCTTGAACAAGTGTATGTGACATTTATGAAAAATAAATATATAAAAAGTAACATAAAAGATAGCATATATATTTATATTTTTGGAGGAAGAGCCTTAATTTGGGGTCGCCATTATAGTCTTATCAACACTAATTGCGTAATTTAGGGTCGCCATTAAAGTGTTATTCACTTTAATTGCAAGTGAAGGTAGTACGGAGAAATTTCAATAAACGACAATTTTTGGTCATTAATTTACACGGGCACATAGCCATGGACGGTTGCTTTTGGAATCTTTTTGACGCCTGTCCGATTGTATAACATGACGTCACCTTCATCATGTAAGCAAACGCTACAAGCAAGGTGTGACAAAAGAAGTACAGTACACCGCGAATCGTAATTAGAGTAAATAACGTTAATTCGGTCGCCCTAAATTTCGCCCTATCACCTTAAATAGAACAAATGATTATAAATTTGTCATTATACTATTTAAGGTAAGGTTTAATTAGCGCAAAAAATTATAATATAGGTTCGTTTTAAATAGTGTGGAGTACGGACGACGTCCGACCGTGCAAATTGTACTTTTATAAGTAAAAAGGTACAAATATTGATTTAATATAATCGCGCTCGCACGTGAAATCGCACTAAACAAAAAAAGCAATCACATCGAAAAAATCTCGTTCGCATAACTCTCGTCCGTCGACTTCATCGTCGCCAGTGTGAACATTAACTGACATTCAGCGCAACAAATAGTACTAGCGTCATAATGACGTCAAACTATACGGACTAACAGATTTTGTACATTTACGTAACTTAGTGTTCGTAATTTCATCGCGGATAATTATTGGCGACATAACCCAATATAGATCATAGTTCAAGAGTAAGTGAATTTACCCATACATTATGCCTATTGTACGCATAACATACAATATGCCCTTAAGACCCATATTGTATTGGCCGCAAAATGAAATAAAATAGAAACTGGGTTGAGTTGCACATCGATTGATAGAGAATTAAACGACATGTCTAAATTTTGAAAAAAATCGGACAAAAAAAATATTTCTGTGAGTTTTGAGGGACTTTTTATTTAAACCGTCAGATTTGGACGATCGGACGGTCGCTGATCAAAGTAGGCGATTTAAAAAGATCACATGAAAAGCCCATAACACAACTTACGAAAGGACAATCTGTCATATTAGCGTCTGTAATTTTGAGGGCCACACTAAATAAAGCCTCAAATTGACCAACCAGGCAGTATGGGACGATAAAAAAAAAATACCACACTGCCAAAAAAATTACCAAAACATACCGACCAACCCCGTTGGTGGCTGCAAAACAACTTTCTAACACTGACCGTACACCACTCTATTTAAGAGACAACGTACTTTCATTTTTTACGGTACTTGGAAAATAGCCATAATTAGAGTAATGAAAAATATAGAATAAACTACGATATTTGCGAATTTAAAAGAAACCGGAAAGGAATTAGCCGACAGTACGCTAATAGCGATTGGCGGTGTAGTGAACTTGAGAACCGCATATAGGCGGTGCAGTGAACTAGAGAACCGCATATAGTGTTTCCTTACGTTTTATGCAATGTTGGGATGTTGCCTTAAATGTATTCCTTTCTTTGGCAGTTTTTAGTTTGTGGCCGGTTTGCTGGATCTGTAATCTACTTTTTTTTTTGTGGTTCATTCACGGTAGAAATTTTGTTTGGTTGCCCGTCCGCGTTTTTTTTTTCCCGGTTTTTTTTCCCACATAATGTCATCCTACGCCGTGTCAGTTCGCTAAAAAATTTCGTCCGGCGGCGTGCGCTGTACTTTGATCTTACGTCAGATTCGGACGTTCGTACAGGAGTGTGCACGACGCACACACATACAGTATGCCTACGTTGCGCGAGTTTTGTGCAAAGTTTTGTGCAAAGTTTTGTGCGCCTACCAAAGGCCTACCATATAAAAGCCTACTTTTGAACTATGCTTCAAATATTGACTTGCGTACCGTGTACCTGCGTACGAAGTTATCATACGACAAAACTTTTATACTTTTGCATACGCCAGTCTGTACGCCAGCTCATTTTTTAGGGTTTCAATTTTCGAACATAACGAAGGTCCTTTGAGAGAAATAGTGTGACGAACAAAGTTACCGATAATAGCGTGACGAGGGAATGTTACAAAATTTCGTTTTTATTTTCGGTTGTATTTTGGAAACCGTGTGTCATGTGCAAATCTAAAGATTTTTCGTTGGTTTTCCATCATGACACGTAGCTTAATCGTCCAGCGTGTCACGATTTTTTTTTCTGTATTTGCCAACCCACCTCTTCGAGGTGGGTTGACAGTTACAGAAAAAAATGAAGCGAACTCCTCGCAGATGAACATCCGACGGCCAGTATTGCCTCCAAGACCTTCGGAGAGTATCGGCAAGATTCTCTGTCATGTTTTTTTTTCTTATAAAAACAAAATAGGCGGTACGATTTGGTACGGAGGGTCGTGGATTTTTGTAAACTACGCCACATTTCGCCTGATGGAACATCACCCTTAGTTATAATTTTTGACTCAAAGATTGACTGTAAGGGTATGTCCCCATGTACTTGTAACTTAGCGAACTTACTTTGTGTTTTAGTGCGGACCCGCCGGACCCGGTTTTTAAGTGTCCCTATGTCTGTAAGGACGAAATCGTAACTTACGCTTGTGACGATTGTATACGTCATCAATACCTGTGACGGTTGTCAACGTCTACAATTTGTGGTCGCATGTTATTTTTTGGAACTGCTTGTGACGTTGCATGTCTTACTGTGACATTGTAGACGTACCGCCTTCCAACCTGTGCAGTTTCACGGTTGAAGATGAGGCGCTTTGCCTTTGCGTCTCCTATCCGGTCGACGTGAAATGGCATCGGAATTTGAAGACCCCTGCAAAAAAGAAATCCGTACTGGACGAAAACAGACAAAACCAAACAAAATTTGTATTTTTATTTGTCGTATTAGAGCGCAAACCGACAATACATAGCGAATTCTGTACTTTTATTTGTCCTTAGAAATCGTATGATTTTTTTTGAAAATTACGGCAAGTGCGAATATATGTTCCTATTTGTTTATCGAAAATACCTAGTTTTAAAACACATCGCGCATGTGTTTTAAACGTAAGGTTGAAGATGACGTTTTTCATAGTTCAAAAGTAGGCGTTTTTATGGTAGGCCTTTGATCGGTGCCTTTATCGTAAGTTGTGTTATGGGCTTTTCATGTGATCTTCTTAGATTGGTACTTTGATCAGCGACCGTCAGATCGTCCAAATCTGACGTGTAAATAAATTTCTTTGGTCCGAATGTTTTAATTGGTCCAATTTTTGGTCCGAATGTTTTAATTGGTCCGAATAGGTCTGAATACAATATGGGTCTTAAGGTCATATTGTATGTTTTGCATACAATAGGCATATTGTATGGGCCTACTTTCACCTACTTTTGAACATAGTTGTTCAAATCGCGCGATTTTTTCCTTTTTTGCGATTTAAACGTATAATTCGTGACTTTTGAAAAAATCGTAAAAAAACGTGTACTGTAAACTGAAACTGAAATTTTGCGGAAACCTGTGAACTAATTACTGTAACTGTACATTTTTTACGTGTATGTACGGAATAAAACGGAAATATGCGTCGCACTTATTGGTACTATCTGTTCAGGTCAGTGAACTGAACAGAAATACCACGGAAGTTGTACGTTATATAATCGAAAATGTACGGACATTTTCGAAAAGAGACGTTGAACGTCACAATAATTTCGCGCGTTCAGTTTGAAATTTGTACGGGCGTCTTCTTCAATTTTTTTTGAAAGAAGACGCCATGGAACAGAGACGAAATTGTATAAAATGTTATCTTCATGGCGATCGAACCCGGGCACGATAAGTTAGTGGCTAACCATAGGGTAAATGACAGTACTACCATTTGGTTAAGAAATTCCGTTACCAACAAACATTGTGATAAAATTTTAAAAAGTTTAATGTTTTACCGCTCATTTCACGGGAAAAACTTGCAAACTGCGTTATATGTAATAGTTTTTTGTTTTTTTATGTACGGAATAGTACGGAAGGAAATTCATTAACGATTTTTTGCGATTTGATCAAAAGGTTCAATGCGTTTGTTACGTATAATTCGTCACGTACGGTACGTTCGCACTAATCGCCGTGAACAACTATGCTTTTGAACTATGACGTTTTTTGTCGTAGAAGTGGGTCGAAAAACACAAGACGACAAATTTTCATACATCCTAAATTCGAGGATGACACAAATTGCACTCTAAAATTTGCGATTCCTTAGTACGGTTGCAACTTAGGCAGTACGGCGCTAAGTTTTACGGCAAAACGACAGAAAAAAACCCTTACTTATGCACATGGGGACACACCCTTAGGCAGTACGGCGCTAAGTTTTACAAGAAAACGACAGAAAAAAACCCTTACTTATGCACATGGGGACATACCCTAAGAAATAAAAACACAAAAGTCCTAAACTAATAATAGCTAGATAAGGTACGATGGTTCGAGTCTTGGGAAGTACAGCATGTTATTTACCGCATGCCAGGAAACACGATCGGACGGCCAGCGCCGCCTGAAAAAAGTACAGATTCCAAAAAGGAATATCGTACGGTCAGGATAGTCTCCAAAAAACGAGGTAATAAATACATCGATGTGTGTACTGTACGGTAAAGTACTGTAACGTCCTGCCGTACCAAAACCGGCATCGTCGCTATTCGTAAATTCGAAATAAATTCGGAATCATGTCCGTACGGCCAACAACTTTGGATTTTGGGTGCACTCCAAACTTCCAAAAGAGACGAAAGGGAAAGAAGGGAGAGGGAGAGGGAAGGAGAGGAGACAGGAGGGAAGTTTGAAGTTGAGAGGGAGGAAGGGAGGAAGAGGGAGGGGCGGAGAGAAGGACGGAGGAGGAGTGAGGTTTGTCGTATTATTTGCAAAAAAGTGGAAACGGGAAAAAAGATCTCGACAGTGGAAAGTGAGGGAGAAATAGTAAGTTACAGGAAGAGGGAGAGGGAGAGGGAGAGAGGTAGAGGGAGAGAGAAAGAAGGGAGAGAGGTAGAGGGAGAGAGAAAGAAGGGAGAGAGGTAGAGGGAGAGGGAGAGAGAGAGAAGAGAGAGAGGGAAAGGGAGACGGAGAGGGAGAGAAAAGATACAGAGGGAGAGAGAGAGAGAGAGAGAGAGAGAGAGAGAGAGAGAGAAGAACGAGAGAGAGAGATGAGAAATTTACTATGGCGGGTGCTATTGGCCTTTCTGGTGGCCGCAGTATTTTCCATGGCCTTGTAAGAGCTTCTTTCCTTTTCAAATGGTATGAAAATGGCCACAGCAGGATTCATATATTTTCAAGGAGGAGAAGGATGGATAATAATTTGAAAATTTACGTCAAAATCTTTTAAAAAGACTTTAATGAATGAATGCTTGTGACAGTTGGTCTATTATGAAAAAAAAATATTCTTATTTAATGCAGAGAAAGATAAATTAAAAATACTTTACACATTTTAATATATTTTTTTTCTTGTCAAACATGCATCTTGCAAAAAGAAAAGGAAAGAAAAAAAAAATCCCGGGTATGGCGTTCCGAAATTTGAGCACTTTTTATTAATTCGTGTTGTTTTTCGAAAATAAGGAGGTCAAAATACAAATCAGTAGAGTCGGAAAGATAAGAAAAGAGTATTTGGGTTTTTGTTTGTTTGTTGAAAGGCCTCATTGAAAACTTGGGAAAAAAAAAAAAAAAAAAAAAA
>JBBHKE010000876.1:26476-41164 GCA_037447655.1 Zygnema cylindricum
AAAACAAAAAGAGTTGTCCAAAATTTCTGGATACTTTTTCACACATTTAACTTATGATTCAAGGAGGCATATGCAAAAACAGTATTAGGAGTGGAGTGCAAAAAACAACATTTAAAGTGGATTGCATAAAATATATATCAGAAAACTAGAGTTTATTGGTCTTTGAATGGGTTTTTTGGAAATACGTGTGAAGCCAGCGTTGAAGGTAAGCTTCCTGCAAGTCTTTAAAACCTGTTGAGAAAAACAAAAAAACCAAAGAAAATAATTACACAAACAAAAAGTGCCTAAAGACGAGACTTGAGCTTATAATTAAAACAAATTTAACAATTTTTTACTCAAACTTATACATTTTTGATAATTTCGGAGGCAAACTAAATACATATTCGATAATTCTGGGCAATAAGGTAAGAGCAGGTATGACAGAGAGAAAAACATAAATGTTTATACATTTCTTGTCTTTATTGTCGATCTTATACATAAACACAGAAAACAGAAGAAAAACAGAATGAGAAAAAGTGGTCCATTTTAGAATATTGCAGATTTTTTAAGTTTAAACTAGACTAAACAAATTTTGTTTTCTAGGTTATGGATTTATTAACTAGTTATCTACCATTAGCAGCAAAAGGGAAGGTGAAAGGGTTCTTTTAAGGTTTTCTGTGGTTTTGTGGTTTTGTGGTTTTCTGTTTTTTCTTTATTTTTAATTTTTCGTTTTTTGTGTCCGTTCTGAAATAGTTGTTAACAGGAGATTAGCTTTCTGTTAAGTTTCCCTAAAGATAAACTGAAAGTATCGATTCAAATATTTGTTTCTCTTTATTAAAGGGAAAATGAAAAAATGGTCCATTCTGAAATTACAAATAGATGGAGATGATATTTCTCTTTTAACTTGATTTACAGATTAGTCTAAGGTATGAATTTTAGAAACTTAATACTTACCATTAGTAACAAAAGTCTCATGAAGATCCTCCAACTGCTTAATAATAGCTGCAAGAAGCTCCTCCCGTGAGATTAATTCCACTTTCTCTCCTTCTTTTTGATTGGATCGAAGCAATTCATTAAGACAAGTGGTAGGTTGTTCATTGGACACATTTAGACCACATCCTGAGAAAAAACAATAATAAAAAAAAAAATCAATTGTAAAAATGTGAAAATGATAAAGTACAAGATGTTTTTGAAGAACAGAGTTGTGATATACGAAATAAAGCGAGTTCTGAAAGTACACAGTAAATCTAAGTTATTAGCAGTAATAACACTAATTCAGTCCCGGTTTTTTTCCCCTCTGACCATAAAATAGCCATATTACTAATTGTCTTTTTCTTAACGCTAATTCTTCGAGATCATCAGAATCGTCCACCTCATAGGACCAGAAAAAGAATTATTAACACTAGAAACAGTCCTTCACTAATTATGTTTTTACAGTCCTTGACACTAATAATGATTCACTGTATACTGAATAAGAAGTACTCAATAACATAAACTTGGTACTTGATATGATGACAATGATAAAATGCAGCAAAACTACAGAAATTCATAAAATAAAAGTGTGGAAATTGATAAGATATATTTTGTGGTACTAACCAACAACGACATTAAACAATTTCTCGTCAGCTGTAAACGTCGAAGTACATAATATTCCCCCAATTTTCAGCCCTCCAGCATACAAATCATTTGGCCATTTGATACGAACGTCCAATGGATGTATCTGTTGTAAAAAGAGTAAAAATCGAAAATGGCAACAAAATTCTTGTTAAATCGACAAACAAAAATCCTCCTCGTCACATACAATTTCATTATTTATAAGACAAGCACAACGAATGGATATATAACAGATACATAGTAGAGATATATCATGGACACCCAAAATATGCTCTGCAAAAAAGAAGTAATAAATCAAAACATCGTAAAACACCTGAGAATATTCTTCCACCTGACGTATAATTTCATTATTTATACAGCATGCATATACCGTAGAAATATAAAAGATATATGATAAAGACCTAAATAATAAAAATGATACACCAAAAATGACTTACCAAAGGCCTTTTCGACGTAACTTCCTCGATAGCCTTAACAACCGCCAAACAAACCACATATTGCAAAAATGGTAAAGTACGACCATTCTTTTCTTGAAGAGTAATAGAAAACATGAGACAGCCAGTTGGACTTTCCCAAAGGTTTCCGCCACGACCTGCATCCGCACCATATTGTGTGTGTGAGAGAGAGGGAGAGAGAGAGGGAGAGAAAGAGTGGGAGAAAGGGGGAGAGAGGGAGAAAGAGGGGGAGAGAGAGGTTATTCGTGATTTCTGTTTGGAGACCACCAATCGGAAGTGAGATCATTACCTTTCCATCGCAACCGTCGGATTATCAATACAACAATTGCGCACGAAGAAAAGTTGTTTTAAGTGGCGAGTAAAAACATTGATGCTAATAGCTATTCGAGCTGTACTTCACAATTTGTGTCGACGATTTGAAATAGAGAGTGTTTTTTTAAGTTTTAGAAAGATTTCAGTGTAAAGGATGGGATTGTGGATAAATTTGATCGTGGTTAAGATAATGCCACTTCCGAATAGTAAAAAAAACTCGTGTGCACCAGTACAGCTGAGTAGTAAAATGTACAGGTTTCTCAATAATTACAGTCAACCCAAAAAAATTATCATTGACAATCGGAAGGTCCACACTAGAGGTAGTGAACTTTGTTAGGCTCTACCAAAGTATGTGTGTTTTTACGCACTTAATAAAGCTATTTAAAAAATAAATGCGTGTCTGAGCTAAAAATGTGGAGTAACTACCAGCTTGAAAACTAAAATGAATGGGAGAGATAGTAAAATGGGTTTTGTGAGAGTCGATCGAAGAATGTGAAATGTTGCTTGTCCTCTGACTCTGTGGGGGGACTTTTGCTCTCTTGTTTTGGTAGCTTTGGAGGCTAATTTTTGTTCATCTTTTGGTTTTATTGGCATTGCGGTAGTGATATATGTTACACCGCAAATCGCTATTAGCGTTAAGAACTTATTAGTATGAAGCCTGTTTTAGTGTTAATGATTCTGTTTCCTGTCCAAGTGACGCGCCCGATTTTGATCCGCTGAAAGAATTAATGTTTAGAAAAAGAAATTAGCAATTAACAGAGTGATTCACAAATGTGTTGGCGATATTTGCTTATTCTTGGTAATAATTGTTTTAAATAGCATTTGTTCTCAATGCACAAGTTTGCGAGAGTTGAGATGTGAGAACAAGATTCAACTCTCATTTATGAGACATGAACCTTAATGAAGCACTTCTTTGCTTTGATGTTGTCAATGTTTTAACACGTCATTTTGAGACGTGTATATGCAAACCACTTGAATCCAGACATTCAAGGAATTATACTTAGATTCGGTTTATGACATGGCTGTCGTTGTAGGCGCCTTGGTTCATTGTCTTCAAGGAAGTTCTCCATCAACCAAGGGTGGTGTTTTAAAGCTATTCGTTTGGGACCAGATGGTCTTTGGGAGAGTCTTTGGAAAAATGTGTCAACGATTCGCGAAGAAGATGCAAATGACTCGTCTACGGAAGTCCCGACGACATCTTTGTGGCAATTAAGTCTACAAAATTGGACTGAATCCTCTCGAGGAGTGTTTCGAAAGCCAGACCTTTTGATCAATATGAAGACTGAGCATAAGGATGTATTGACCTCTACTACCAAAGCAACAAAGGGATTAGGGAAAGGAAAATTTGACGCCAACGACCCATTGACTATCGCTTTTGCTCGTTTGGTGGACACGCATTTAAGCTGTTGGACAAACATTGAGGTGAGCTGTTTAAATATGTTTTTTTTGGGTAAGAGGAGTGGTTAGTATTTTTATCATACTTTGTTTACCTTTTAGCAATGCTTGATTGTGCTATGTTGCTTTTCAGGGAGTGAAAAATGGACTTGGGAAACGAGGAACAATTAAGAAACGAATGTTTGTGGCAATGGCGAAAAATATTAAGGTAAGCCATTGCTTTTAGCTTTTTTGACTATGTTTTCTGAAATGATTTAGTTGGTTTAGTGGCTTTGACTCTTATAAGGCCTGTATTTGAGCCTTTTGTTTGGAAAACCAAAATAACCCGATGATAATTTGTTATCTGAACTTTTTTTTCTCTTGATGTTCTTAATACACTGTATCCTGAATCCAAGTCAAGTTACTTAAGAACTCAAGAAGCGACAGATAGCCCGTTTAATTACTGTAGATAGTGCTCAAGTCCATATTGTTTTTGCGAAATAAAGAAAAAAAGGAGCCCATTGCTGAGCAAAGAATAACAGAAACAAAAAGAAAAAAGTTAATTAATTACGGAAGTGGTTTATCAGTCCAACGATTCAGTCTTATCTTATCCACAAATTCCCTTAGTTTTTCCTACGTTTTGAGTTCAGTTTTGACATTAGTAATGGAGCGAGGAGCTTATGTAGTTTTTTCTTTCATACCACGTCAATGGATAGATAACATGTATTTATCTAGTTGAAAGAAAACTGAAAAACATAGGTGTTGCATTTATAGATGCTGCGGTTTCATTTTTTTTGTTTGCTTCGACAATGCGGAATGTTCTCCCAACGTAAGTTTTTGACTGACAAAATTTGAAAGCTCCATATGTTCCACTATAGATGTTGTCTCATAAGAAAATTGAAAGCTCTATAGCTTCCTTTATAGTTGTTTTGGTTTCATAAGAAAATTTAAAGTCATTTGCCTCTATTGATGTTTTGGTTTCAAAAGAAATGTAGAAGTTATTTTCTCTATAGACGTTTTAATTTTAGAAGTAAAACTGAAGGTTATTTCCTGGATGGATGTTTTGGTTTCAAAAGAAAACTGAAAGTTATTCTCTCGATAGATGTTTCGGTTTCAAAAGAAAATTGAAAGCTATTTGCTCTATCGATGCTTTGGTTTCAAAAGAAGAGTGAAAATTACATCATCATGGATGTTTTGGTCTCAAAAGAAAACTGAGAGTTATTTCCTCTATAGATGTCACTGTTTCAAAAGAGAATTGAAAGTTATTTCCTCAATAGATGTTTTGGTTTCACTTGAATTATGATGTCCTCCTGCAATGCAGAGTATTCTGCCCACTCAGCTGTGAGCCATGCTGTGATTGGCCTCCCAGCTGCTGCCCTGTTTGGTACATGTACGGATAAGCAAAGGGAGAGTTTACTTCAGATACGGAGAGTTTCTCAACAGTAAAGCAAAAATTATTCGCGCCAATCAGGGAGTGAAGATGATTCAAGATGCCGTGACTGACTATAAAATGACAGGTGCGAGATACGCGGTAGTTCTATTGATAACCTAGTTAAGCGTTCTTTCATTCAAAGCTCAAATGTGTGAAAACTTTTGGAAACGTTATATGTGGTTTCCCTGTAGCATACGTGTATTATAGTAAAAAAAACCATGTAATACACGTGTAGGCCGAAGTCACCATAGTGTTTGCAGTTGTTTTCGCTTGTTTGAATTACACTTCTGCAGGAATGACTACAAAACGTCGAAAAAAGGTTGTTAATGAGTGCCAGATAGGAGTGGGGAAAAAGATATGCTGGGATATGAACTGGGATTGTCAAAAACTGAGTTAAAACCTGTTGGTGGTGGGATATTTGTAAAGATTTTCTGGGGAAAAGTGTAATCTACCCACGGGGAAAATATAGAGGTTAATTATGCAATGCAAAGGTATTGATTGCTCAAAACTAGTCAAAAATGTTTTTGCAAGTCAAGAGTAAAGACTGTGTTCTACTACACCTTGAACCGCTATTAGTGTTAATAACACTAATTTGCCCTCCGGACAAGAAGTAGCGTTATTAATACTAGTTCTTTTTCTTAATGCTACTACTTTTTGCTACTCACAATCGTCTTCATCATTTGGACCGGTAATAGAATTGTCAACACTAAGACAGTCGTCATACTAATTATTTTTTAACCCTCGTAGCGATTTATGCTGTTGTGTTCATTTTCCATGTTGGAAATATGAGACTTTATTTCAAAAATTACAGCGACAAACAAAGATATCACTCACATCATTCCGTTTTTTCATAATACGATCAAAAGTAGCTGTATCCGTTTATCCCCCTAAGCCCTTCAGCTGCAATTTTGACTTTGTTTTTAGTTTTATTATTGTAACCTCCTTGTACGACTTATCCATAACACAATCAATACATTATGAGATTCCATTAGATTTTTGTTATTCCATGTCATAAACAACGTTCTCACATTTTTTTTTGAGTTTGTTCTTGTAGGACTCGAGACAGAACTGTTTCTGAATGTGTGTGATGAGCCGATGAGTTACGACAACTCCTTGTCTCCCGGACGCTCCGGCTTCCCTGTCTTCAGTTCACATGTACCGGGGGAGTCACCGACATCGCTGTTCCTGACCCATTAGACCTCAATTTCCCACGAGTACCACGACAAACAACACCGGCTAAAGAATGGAAAGAGGTCACTTTTCCTCCCTCTCTCCCTCCCTCCCAACCTACCTACCTCAATTCCTTCCTCCCTCCCTCCCTCCCTCCCTACCTACCTCAATTCCTTCCTCCCTCCCTCCCATCCCTCGCTCCCTCGCTCCCTCTCTCCTTCCCTCCCTCCCTCCATCCCTCCATCCCTGCATCCCTCCCTCCCTGCATCCCTCCCTCCCTCCCTCCCTCCCTCCCTCCCTCCCTCCCTCCCTCCCTCCCTCCCTCCCTCCCTCCCTCCCTCCCTCCCTCCCTCCCTCCCTCCCTACCTCCCTCCCTCCCTCCCTCCCTCCCTCCCTCCCTCCCTCTCTCCTCTCTCCTCTCTTTTGGAAATCTCTCCTTTATAAGTTATCTCTTCTGGGAAATATCTCTCTCTTTTCTGAAATCTCTCTTTTGTGAAAACCCTCTTGTAAGAAATCACTCTCTTTTATGTGAAATCTCTCTTTTGTGAATTATCATTTCTGGGAATATCCCTCTCTCTCTTTTGGAAACCTCCCCTTTGTGAATTATCTCTTCTGAGAAATATATCTCTCTTTTGTGAAATCGCTCTCTTTTCTGGATTCTCTCGTTTTTTTTGCTTCTCTCTCCTGTGGATACAGATGGTCCCCATGGCCGTATTTCGCGGTCCATCGACCAACTTTGATATAAAGATGCACAACTACGGGTCGAGCCCTCGCTTCCGATTGCATTATCTTTCCGATGTACGGCCGGATTTGCTCGATGCTCGAATCACTATGTGGGGCTCTAAAGACCAGGGAGATACCAAGGAGGCATTGATCAGGTAAGCAAGAAAAAGGATCAAATTTTGTTTTTGAAAACGAAAAATAAAAGGAAAAGAAAATTGAAGACATGTTTGACGTGTTCTTTCACATTTTTTACGTAATGCGAATGTGCGAAAACAATTGTAAACGCTGCATGTGGTTGCCTAATACTGAACATGTGTATTTTACGGTATATTATAAGTTAGTGTATGATAACCACGTGTAGTGCATCCGATTGTTTTCACATAGTCCAACTATGGTTTTCTAAACAATAATTGTTTCGGTCTTTACGAAAGTATAACAGCAGTGTATTGTAGTGTGACGTCCGTATTTCAAGATGAATAATGTGATTCGTTTGTGTGGAAATATGGGCCAGAAATGGATTTTACCTTGCACCAGACCTAAGTGAGGTAAAAATGAGTTGTTTTAAATACCGACTCGTGGTGGATGATGCCGTGGGAACAACGGGTATGTGTGACGCTTTGAGTCGGAATCAAGTTGCTTTACGACAAAACTCGGCTTTCACTCAGTTTTTTTACCCGATGATTTTGCCAGGAACTCATTATATTCCTGTGAAACAAAGGTAAACTTCAATATTAATCTTCACTAAACCTGTTTATGTTTTGAACAAAACCTGAGTCTAGTAGAGGAAGGCGTGGAGGTACTAAACCCTAAAACTATTTTAAGGGTACAAACGTACGGTTGTTGTCTACTTTCTACAATGGTTGTTTATACAGAAGACGATAATTCGTGCACATTCTACTCTAGATTTACGACATGCTTTGAGAATTTTTTTATCAACTTTTATTTTTTTGCAGTTTTCAAAACTTATTCTCGACAATCGAATGGATGAAAAAACACGATAAGGTGATGCAATCACTGATTACTGCGGCCAATGAGGTGGCTTCTCTCATCTGCACTTGGAAAAGCCGTACTCTTTATTGGGCAATCACATTGTCCAAATATGCTGAGCTGGCTGTGGAAGATGTCAATTCCGTAAATGTTCCCGTAGTTTGTAACGGAACTGGGATTTTTGAACCTGCGAGTTTGGGCGAAAATTGTAAAGTAGAAAATGTACCTTGCGGTAATTTTTGTACAAGGGGAGTTCCCCCTAAGGATTGGGTTTGGCTTTCAGCTCAAGCTCTTGAAAAATTGCCTCGATCAGATCCGTTTGCGAAAGAATATTTAGGTTGACTTGACTCGTTTAGATAGTGTTATTATTCCAATTTTGTGATTTTAAGCACATTCTTGAGGTTTTTTTATCCTCGACCTCGTATATTGTTTGTTTCATTGTTTTCTATGGTGTCTTTTTAACTTAGAGGATCTCAAAGGTATCCTTAAGTTTACTTCTCTTTTGTAATTTGTTATTTATTTGAACGAGGAACTTCAAATTTGGGGCAAATTGCAAAAAGCAATGTTAGCCCAGAAGTACTCTCCTACATTTCCATTTTTGTGTATTTTTTGGCCTTCTGAATGTGCTTTGTCTGTAGTGTAACAGTAGAATTATGACCGGTTGCTTTGATTAGACCTTTTCTGTCGTTTGAGAAATTTTGAGGTGCTTTGCTTAAGTTTGTTTATATATTCTTCCCCACATATGTGCAACTTAGGAGTAAAGAGAAGGACTATTGCAATTTGAAGAACCTAAAATTCACTGTAATACTATTAGAGTTAATAACAGTATATCAGGAGTGCCTCTAAATTTTAGCCCTTGAACCTAAAACAGTATCAACGAGAGTGATAGTTTTTTTCTTACCGTTAATTCCCTAAACAGTTCAGGGTGACTTGCGGTTGAATTAGAATTAGTAACACTGATAATTCCCACACTAGTAACTTCTTTACTCTTGTAGAGATTCACAGCATAATTTTGGAAGCCCCCTTCCCATTGGACAACTTGGTGATAGTAGGGGATAAGAAAAAAATTGGATCTGAACCCACTATCCCACAAGCGAATACTAACTAGGGATTTGTACAAGTGAAAACCGTTTAACTGCTTCACCGAACTAACTAAAACAAAAACCAGCAAAACCAATGATGTACACAGAGAAGTACCAGAAAAGATGTAGCTTAGACTACTAAATGATGGTAGGAGGAGGCATGATGGATTTGAATGTGCCGTGACAGCACCTACTCCTCGCTACCATGAACCTACGGATCTGGCCTGCGGCCGCTGCCAACCGCACGCACATTGGCGAAACCATAGGTGCGATCCCTCTATGTCATTACTAGCCTCCCCCACCCCTTGGTCCCGCCTCCTTCCTTGCCCAGCCACTTTAACTCTCTCTCTCCTTTCCATTCACCCTCCACCCTCCATTCAATTCCTTCCATTCCCTCCCCTCCCCTCCCCCCTCTCTCCATCAATTTACGTTATATTCCAGCCCATTACCAATTTTCCCATCCATTGCACATGGTTCCTTTTCCACTCCCACCTTTTCTCTTCCTCTCACCCTCCCAATTCCATGGCTTCTTTGACTTATTGACCATGTTCGGAAGCCCTTCTTCTTCCCTTCTCCCTCCCCCACCTCCACCCAAACCTCGTAAACAACCGCTAGGCGTTTAGAATGTCTTGGGTGTCACAACCTTTTTGCCGCTAGGGCCGGTATTTCCCTTCATACACGGAGTTGTCGACATTGTAAAGCCCCGGGTGGTCCGTCATCTATCGCGTCTCCTCAATCGTCATCGACCACACTCCCATCCGGCCCCACAGATGAGGACTAGAATTTCGTCCGTGAGTTGGATGTTTTGAGGACTTATGATTTGGGAGCCCCCCGCCCGCGATTGGACACCCGTATTCTTATGGTCGTGAGGACGATAGTACAAAATGCCCTCCACCTCCCCTTGTCCCACATTTCTTCAAACCCGACGGACATGTAACTCTGAGACCTCCATTGGCCCTCAGAGTAGGCAACGCACTCTAAGCCCCTAGGATAACCCTAACCCCTTTGAGTTTCCACAAGAATAAGTGCCACCCTGACAGATAAAATTTTTGACCAATTTCACCCCTGTGAAGACAAGACTCCCTTGAGTTGATAGCAAAATGAATCTCTCAATTTGCTCCCCTGAGCATTAAGTTATGAAGGGTCAAAGTTGCCCTTTTGTATAGGAGCTCTCTGGGAGAGAGGGGTATACCTACAAAATTTTCTAAGTCCTAAATCCCTCTCTAAACCCTATACTACTAGAGTACGGCACCAATCAGATTACTATGTCGTACAGAAAAGTACAAGTGCCGAAGTACTTTCTGTACGGCCATCGTACGGTATAGCCAAAATGTCGACGCCTGCCATATCTGGATTCGTCCCCGTATTCTCCGGAGATGCCGAAAGCCAATGTGGTTGTGCCACGTGTCACTTGACGTGGCGATGACCGAAAACCGCCAAAGCGCCCATTCCGCGATCTCGGCATCTATCGCGACCGTTCGATCAAGATCTACTTTTAATTCAAGCCGTCGAAAATGATTGCGTGGAATTTGTTTCGCCGTTGAAACAAATGCGCGGATTTCGTTTCGTAGAGTATTGTACATCGTACTAGACAAAACTGTATCTATGTCCTAAGAACCTGTTCGTGCCGTTAAATGAAATTGTCTATGTATATTGCAATAAATATTTATGAAACGGTATATACTTCAGCACTGACCCTAGACTAATAGGATAAAGCTACCGGCTACTGCTTATCTGAACGTAGAGGAGGTACCAGTATCTAATCCTGGATCCGTCAAGTTCCTTTTCATAAACCTACCAAACAACTACCTGTCTCTCTTTGAACAGCTTAGACATCCATGGCTTTAGCTTCCTCTCCAACCTTCAGTGATTGCGACAAGTGTGGGAGTTGGAGAGAGGACTGCTTCTTTTCTACTCTTTATCTTTACATGTTTAAACCTAGAAAATACCAAAAAAGCCTTTAGTTTCTACACTCCCCTTATTTTCTAGTCACTCTTCAATTTAAGACCACACTTCTCCCTGCAGAAAATTAGTTTAGGGGAAGGCACAGGTTTGGTCATCATAGCTGCTACCATCTCGCTATCTGGTCTTTACTCTAAACTGATTATTTTGTCTTCTACCTTCTCTCTAAGAAAGCTGAGTTTAATGTCCATGTGTTTGGCTTTAAAATGATGTTTAGGATTGGCAGAAATAGCGATTGCTACATGATTGTCACAAAAAAATTTCTGCACACCACTCTTAAGGTGACCAAGCTGACCAAGCAAAGACTTGACCCACATCAATTCTTTTACAGCAGAGCAAGAGGCCATATACTCAGCCTCCATGGTGGACTGAGCAATAACCTTTTGGTGTTTGCTACTCCAGCAACAAGCCCCATCACCCACATACAATACATATACAGAAGTACATCTCCTCATCGAAGCATCACCATAACTGGCATCATTCCAAGTAGTGATTTTCACTTTGAGACCACCAATCGGAAGTTGGGAATCTTGGCTTTCAATTGCAACCGTCAGATCCATAATCCGATAAGCGTATACGGGAAAAGATGTTTTAATTGGCAAAAAAAACATTAACACTTATGTCGATACACGGTGTAATGTAGGAAAGGAGACGTGACGTCGTACACTGGGACGCACCCCTGCTGAAAGGAACGGACAGGATGAATGGCAAGTGAACTCCAAAGTGGATCAAGAGATAATAGCGGTACATGTCAATCTGGAAAAAGAGATGGGATTGTCTACGGTGGAGAGGAGACAACTATGGCCCTAGACACACAAGTGACGCAAGAATAGGAATATGCTCAAGCGCCTCACAAATAACTTTAACGCACTCAAGGTTCGCCGAAGCAATGTCACCAAAAATACAACATTCCCTGTTGATCAAGACAACATCAATTCGTCCAGAGGGAATAATATGCGAAACCCCTCTAGAAATAGAAAACCCCGCCATAAAAGCAATGGTAGCAATAGTGTTGCTAATAGTGTCATGTGTCTCAACCAACTCTCCTTAAATGGACACCTGGGGCTAAAAGAGACTACCGATCAAGCACCCAAAAAAATTGAGTGAGGGTTGATGAGAGAGGTCACGCCAAATTAGGAAAAAGAGGTGAATTGAGCAAACAAAAAATGTAGAGTGGAGACAATAGGTGCAACCAATGGCCAAGCTCTATAACCAAGGTCCCCACACCGATGAGGGAAAATGGGCATGTAAAAAATCAAAAGGGATGCGCCTCGAGAAGCATGGATCTGATGGAATGGTGGCGACAACCTTACCAAGAATTAATTATTGGAACACGAATAAAAAGTCTTTGTAATAAGGGTGGAAAAACCGAGATAGTAGCCAATAAAGCAAAGGGAGGAGTAGAACAAAAACATTAAATTAAAGCTTTAATGCCATGACCGACGTATGCCGTTCACGTTTTGTGTTCCCGTGTACTCAAAAGGATTACCATTGTGCTTTCTTAATAAAGTCTTACCATTGTAATGACTGCAACAAGATTTTATTAAAAAGCGCGATGGTAAACCATCTGAGTCCATGGGCACAAAAGGGGCGGCAAGAAACAAAACTGGAAAACTTGTGGAGGGAAGCAAGCAAAAAGGAAAAGCAAGGAGAAAGAAACGAACACACAGAAAAAAGGCACTGAAGACAACCATTGTAATCGTGGTAATTTTACAAGCACACAATATCCTTGCTTTCTCTCCCTCTACCTCCTCCTCCCCCTCCCCCTAGCATTTATACCACCACCACCACCAATGATAACTCGTTAATCTGGGAAATTAAAAACGAAATGAAACTTCCCAAATTTCTTCCAATCACTATTGATTCACAAATAAAAAAATAAAAAAACCTGCAAAAGTAAGAACCCGAGAAAGAAAAACCTCGATAAAAAAAAATCCTTAGGGTTCAACCAAAGTAACTAAAAACGTACTCGAACCACAAAACATGACTGTAACCCGATACAAATATATGCGAAAATCCAAACCCTGTACAATGAATAAATATATATATATTATATATATTTACAGATTAAAAATGATCGCCTTGATCTCCTAAGAGGATCAATTTCTGTTCCTTTCTATATGGTTTGTGGATTGATTGTACCGCAAGCATAAAGACGTTTTTCAGGGTTTTTCAATGCTTCTCCGTTGCCCTTAACAAAGAATGCTTAGCCCTAAGGGCCGCGAGATGAGGTGTCACTGCTTCCAATACCTGCAAAAAAAACAACATTCTCAAACAAATTTTCAAATACATTTTCAAACACATTTGTTGAAAATGGGTCGACATTAAAACGAAAGCATCATAAAATTCGTAAGTTTCCAAGATAGTCCTCAAAAACTCACAAGATCCCAATATAAGGAAAAAACCTTAAACAAAACCTTCCCCATTTCTCACCCAAGCCAGACGAGCCCCGGTATCCAAGAGCTGCAGGAGAGTCTGCTGCTCCTCAGGACCCAAATCCACCTGCTTCCCCAGAAAATACCATTACAAAATCCTCAAAATTTGACAAATTGTCCTTTGGAAATTGACAAATTGTTCTTCTAACATTTGACATGCTCTTCTTTTCAATAAATGGCATGTTGTCCATTCAAAATTTGATTCGTTGTTCTTTTAAAATTTGACATATTGCTCCGTTAGAACTTGACATGTTCTTCTTTCAGGATTTGATACGTTGTTCTTTTAAAATTTGACATTTGCTTTAAAATTTGACACATTGTTCTTTTAATCAAAGATAAAACAGTGAAGTTAAGTGCGCCAAAACTGCATGCATCAAAGTAGAGAACAAAAGGCACGTTTAAATATAAATATTTAAATTCCTACAGTCAAGAGTTTGCATAAAAAGTACATCAATAGATTCAGAATTTAAAATATAATTAGTCGGCTGGTTTAATTTGAATTGTGACCTACATTTCACAGGTAAAATTGAGTTTAAAAAAAATAGAAGATCAGAGCCGTTGAATCATGTTAACCTGATGGACAAATCTACAGATAGGCAAATAGAGTGACTATCGCGATAATTACTTGTGAATTGGAAGTGTTCAACACTAGCGTATTTTCTCTCATTAACATTAGCAGAATGTAAACAGCGTATCACATTAATTTAGGTTATGAAGCAGTTTCCGGCGTAACCCTGAGGTTACAACCGAGGAATGTTCTTTCTGACGCCGATTACAAACATTTATGTTTGAAGCTAGTTGACGTCATCTTAATGGTGTGCCCGGTGCATTGCCATATAATAAACACAATTAACGGACTCAGCATTATATAGCACTATTTTTAATCAATGTTTTTCACATTTGCGGTGTTCTTCTAAAATTGGCATATTGTTCTATTAAAAATGGACAGTATTCTCGTAAAAATTTGACATACTGTTCTTTTAAATTCGACATCTTCTTCTTTCTAAATCTGAAATGTTGTTCTCTCAAAACAAAAAAAAAAACTTCAGGTTTCATTCAAAAAGCAAGAAACGTGAAATCGAGACAGCGTTAGAAGGGCGATAGAGAAAGCAAAATAACCATGGTGTCCCTCCATTTGCAACACCAAAAAGAAAGACATGGAG